>VDFB02378560.1:0-10165 GCA_007258455.2 Sequoia sempervirens | reverse complement strand
GACATTGTTCCACTTTTCATTCACTTAGCATCATTGTGTTGTTTTCGTAGCATATCATCGTTTAGCATAGTGCATAGTATTTCCATTCCAATATCTTTCTTTATCACATTTCCCTATCATTGCTATACTAGCTGTCCGTGGAGGTGGAAACACCAAAGTGGGGGATTGACTACGACAACCCTTTATACACAACCCCGACATTTTTCCGTCACTATGTGTGTACGTATTTCGTTTGTGTGGAGCTTGCGGGAGGTTGGATTGACCGTAAGTTGGATTTCTACTATCCTTGCTCATCATTTCATTCATAATCAATTTATCTATCAAGTTAAAGTATTTTTCTTTTTATTTCAGTAGTTTAGTTGTTTAGTTGCTTTTTGTTATTATTATCAAACTGTACTTGTTGGGTCATTAGTAGGTTCCTTTGATTCCTAGACTATACTTTACACTTACTATTCGTATGGACGCCAACGCCCAACTGAGACGCCAGTGCGTCGGGTTGTTGTACGTACCCCGTGTTGGAGTCCTCTGACAGTGAGTTGCCTAAGTTGCAGCCTGGACTCTAGAAACCTGCTCACCCAACTTCCTAAACCTCTCGGGTCAGTAGAAGGAAAGCAGTAGATCAGCTGTCCTTCCTTTTCACCCCTTAAACATCAAACCTATCTTAAACAACCCCTTAGTGCGAGGTAGATCAGGGCAGCCGATTGTTCTAGATCCTCCTGTGACCTGGGATCCTGAGCAGTCGGCCCCCCTCTACAAGTACAAAATCAATGTTTTCTGATTTCTGTTGCATTGTTTGATACAAACTGCAAGATGATGGCTGGATTTTTGAAATATCCTTTAGACTTGCAATGTGGATACAAGGGGGTATGTGAAGTTCCATTTTGTGTTACAGGTTGTTTGATTTTTTTTTTTTTAAGCTTGGGAATTGTAGTAAATGGTCTCTTTGATTATTTAGCCATTTATATTTTATGAATCCAATTGCATCAGAGTATTGTTGCATATGGTCTTATTTTCTTGACATCAAAATCTTAGGGGCTATTGTATGCTAGTACTAACATTTGGAGCTTATATGCCCCATGTTTCTGTTTCTTGTTTGATAGCAAGCTGTAGTTCACAATAGTAAGGACTTAAAAACGAATCTGGGAATAAATGATCATAACATTGCGGGTGCTCTTGAATTTTGTAGTCTTCTATATTCACACATGGAGATCTTGAGAGTAGAATAGGGTGATATGATCTACTGCAAAGCGAGGAGAGCAGATTCACATCTTTGAAGCCCTGCCTTCTCAGTTGTAGATAGCAAGGGGCTAAGGATTTGCCAAACTTGGCACACAATTTGATCTTAGATTGGATCTTTGTTCATAACTTGAATAGAGGAGGAAGCCCTCTCTTAATCTCCAAAAGTCATTGAGGAGACCTGTTGGGGAGGAGTAGGCAACTCCTTTTAATTAGTTTTGCAATGCATATTAGGAAAGTTTGTTCAATGTTTGCACCATAGGTAGCAGGAAGAAGATTGTATTGAGGAGAGTGTGGATGAGACCATAGCAATTATTACATCAAATATTAAAATCAAGGTAGTATTGTAAGCACTGTGCAACATGTGGCAGCTTCTCACATTTAGTGGGAGTGGAAGAAAGATACAAGATACCATAAATTCTGAAAACATATGCAGTGCAAATACATTGTGTTACATGGGGGACACATCTCCACTCCATAGACACCCATCCCTGTCCCTCGGTTCTCCCTGCCCAATTGCAAAATGTGGAAATGTCTTGGAACATGTCCTTGAAGTTGGGGACAACAAGAAACTCATAGGTGTTGCCTGGTTGTCAGTGAAGTGGGCGAGGATGTTCCTTAACTATGCTGGGGACAACCAATATTCCCCCATGTGAAAAGAATTGATATTTCAATGCTTTTTAAAAAAAAGTGGTAAATTTTATTGGGTTTTTTAAAAGGGGTGTAGGGGTCCCACAAACCCCCCCACACCCCTTATTTGCCCTAATATGCAAAAGATGCCTTCTCTTTATAATTCTATTGATTGTGTTGGAGGTTATGCCATTGTTGTTGGAGATCATTACAATATTTGATATCACTGTTTAGTGTTTACAGTTCAGGGATAGGGATTTGAGGGGTGGGGATGCCTCCCCATGTAACTTAGGTTTAACTTTACAAAGGGCCTCATCTGCCATGCTCTCATAGGTTGAAACTCGAAGCAGTCAGGAAATAATATATATAGCAGTGGATTTGGTGGTCTCAAGATAGTTTTTAGTGATTACAAACAAGTTAGAAACTTACCTTGAAAGATTCAAAGAAGACACCATTTGGTTCAGTTGCAACCATTGCAGCAAGGTATGTTATTTTGATTGCTAAATGATTTTTTTTTAGCTTGTTAGAGAGGGTTTGTAATTAGTTTCAAAATGTTTTGTTTTAGATTGTTGTAACATATAAACACCACAAAATGAACATTAGTAGTAGGATGACAATGAGAATGAGAAAATTGAAGAAGTTGAAGTAAATAGAATATACCTTTCTTCTCATTCTGAAATCCAAACACAAGTTCTATTTGAATTCCACAAGATTATTTTGCATGCCGTTCAACCTCTTTTCAAAATTTTGCAAAAGGACCATTAAACCCCAATAAACCCTTGCTTCAATTTGTCACTAATTTAACCATTAATAAGTGTAAAAATATAGGTGGCAGCAGGTATTGGTTACGTCATATTTACAAAGTTGATTATCATGGGAGGTATAGTAGGGATACATACCATTTATTGGGTGAGTGGACACAAGGTTAGAGTTTGTAAAGATGAACAAGTTGAAATGGCAAGGTTGGTTGGGGAGAGTGATGAAAAATTTACTAGTACCACTAAGAGTAAGAAACACTCATCCAAAACATTGCAATCTATTGATGAATATTCCAATGTGTTAGTTGGAGAGAGTTGTGATAGAGGGAAGAGGAAGGTCACTTCTACTGCAGGTTTGAAAAATATAGTGGTAGGGTTAATGAATTTGCAAAAACATGAGCAAGCTGATGATTTAGTGGCCAATTTTTTTTTTTATGTCCATGCCATCCCATTTTATTTGGCAAGGTCTCCTTATTTCAAAGGTATGCTGATTGATGCAATGGCAGTTGGACCCTCTTATGTTCCCCTTGGAGAACATAGAGTGTGTATCTCCCTCCTCAACAAACAATATTCAAAGGTGAACATGTTGATGGAGTAGATGAGACAAACATGGATGGGGACTGGTGGTTCCATTGTCATGGATGGCTGGATTGGTATTTGACATTGGCCACTCATTAATATTATTGTTACATGTCTTGCTGATTCATACTTTTTTAGAGCTATTGCCATTTTGAAGGAGGCCATAGAGGAGCTTGGGTTGGGTCTTCTAATGTTGTGCAAGTTGTGATAGATTCAATTTGTATTTGTAAGTTAGTTGGTTTGATGGTTGAGAGCACTTACGAGCATATTTTTTGGACTCCATGTTGTGTACAAATAATACTTCGAAAGACATTGGAAAAATAGATTAGGCAAAGATGGTAGTGGTTGAAGCTAGAGACATACGAATGTTTGTATGTAACCATCACATTTCACTTGCACTATTCCGATCTGATTCAATGAAATAATTCCTCTAACCAATTGAGACTAGATATTCTAGCTACTTTATTTTGTTGGAGAGAATATAGGAGGTGCAGGATGCTCTACAATACATGGTTTGTGGAGAGTGGAAGAAGTGGGCTCAATCAAAGACAAAAGAAGAGAAGAAGGTGAGAGAAGGGGTGCTTAATGACACTTGGTGGTCCAATATCTAGTAAGAAAACTTGATTTCATAATTTAAATTAATATGTTTGAGTTTCTACTTTGTTTCTATTTAGATCTTAATTTACATTATTAATAGTGTTAATGTCATAATTTTTAAATGTAGCTTGCAAATATATTTTCTCTATAATCACTTATTGTGGGGGTAATTAGGTATGCGGATATAGACTCTCAAAGCCTTGGAGAGATTTATGAGACTTTTGATAGCATGCTTGATCAAATGAAGTAGGCAATTCATGACAAGGATCCTAGATTACAATTCTATGTGCATATCGGGCCTATTGTCACAAGAGGTGGAACACAATGAATAATTCTCTTCATATGGCTGCCTATGCTCTTAATTCCAAGTGGTACACACCTAGAGCTAGCCAAATTCTTCCTTCTAAAGATGACGAGTTAATGGAGGGGTTTATGAAAGCCCTTAGTAAGATGTATAGTAGTGAGAAGGCAACTATACTTAAAGAGTGGTGGCTTCAATTTTTCGATCTTTAGGGCCTACATTCAACAAACTAAAGGCTAGGATGGATAGAGCCAACATTGCACAAAAAACCCCATTGGATGGTGGAAATTTCATGGGAAGGACATATTGGAATTGAAACAACTTGCTATTTGTCTACTCATAGATTGCTAGTTCCTCAGTTGTAGAGAGGAATTGGTGTTGCAAGGTGTGTGCCCTTGGTCTCCTTGTGCTGTGCAGTGCTAGTGCTCGGGTTTGTGACATGGCTTAACCGCCTCTTGTGGATTCATTAACTTTGGCAGTTGTATCGGGCATTAATAGGTCAATCTTTTGGTGCAATGGCAACCATCTTTGCAACAATTGGTATTAGAGCCTGGATTATAGGTTCAAACCCCTTGCTTGCGTTTGGGGGAGGGGAGGGGGCGAAATTGTTGCAAGGTGTGTGCCCTTGGTCTCTTTGTGCTGTGCAACGTAATGCTTGGGTTTGTGACATGGCTTAATTGCCTCTTGTGGATTCATTAACTCTGGCGGTAGTATCGGGCATTAACAGGTTGATCTTTTGGTGCAATGACAATTGTCTGTGCAACGATTGGTTCACCTATGGCTTCATCCACTCGATCAAGAGCAATAGGCTTACCTCTAAATTGACAAAAAAACTAGTTGTAGTTCATAGTGCCCTGATATTTCAAGATGGGTAGACAATTGAGTATTGATAGACTCTAGCAACATGTTGGGATATTGATCCTGAAGATGTTAGGTAGATTGACAAGGAGGAGGTGCAATTGGGATTGATTGGGATTCCATTGGACAAACCACTACTTTAGCGAGAGAGTGACATAGATTTTGAGTGTTTTGATTTGATAGCCCACATATGGTGTAGTTGTATTTTGAAGTTTGAGATTTGAGTTTAGACTTCAAATTTTAACTTTAATTTTGAAACTCTAAAATTTATACAATCAAATACTGTTGTTATGTAATATACTACTGTTATACTATTGTCATGATTAAACTGCTGTTATACTACTAAAATACCATTGGTATATAGCTGTCATGATTAAATTTTATGATGAAAGCTATTAGGTGATAATGTTTGGAGACATTACATTTTGAAGCAGGTTATAACTGGAACTTTATGTTATTGCTTGCCAATTGAGCTCAACAGTAAATTTTCATGTATAAATTTACTGTTAATTCTGAAGTGATGCAGTTGGTTTTGTTTTGTTTTGAGATTTTAGGGGTAAAAAATATCCTTTTATATCTCAAATAAAAAATTCAATATCTTTAGGATTTTCCATGCACAAAATGGATGATGTCTCCTTTTTCGGGGTAGTATTATTGCCTAATATTTCAAGAGGCAAGAATCTTGATTTGGAAACAAAAATTAAAACAAGACTTGTTGGCAATACATATTTAAAACCCTTGTTGCAAGGTGTGTGCCCTTGGTCTCTTTGTGCTGTGCAGCGCAATGCTTGGGTTTGTGACATGGCTTAATTGCCTCTTGTGGATTCATTAACTCTGGCGGTAGTATCGGGCATTAACAGGTTGATCTTTTGGTGCAATGACAATTGTTTGTGCAACGATTGGTTCACCTATGGCTTCATCCACTCGATCAAGAGGAATAGGCTTACCTCTAAATTGACAGAAAAACTAGTTGTAGTTCATAGTGCCCTGATATTTCAAGATGGGTAGACAATTGAGTATTGATAGACTCTAGCAACATGTTGGGATATTGATCCTGAAGATGTTAGGTAGATTGACGAGGAGGTGCAATTGGGATTGATTGGGATTCCATTGGACAAACCACTACTTTAGCGAGAGAGTGATATAGATTTTGAGTGTTTTGATTTGATAGCCCACATATGGTGTAGTTGTATTTTGAAGTTTGAGATTTGAGTTTAGACTTCAAATTTTAACTTTAATTTTGAAACTCTAAAATTTATACAATCAAATACTGTTGTTATGTAATATACTACTGTTATACTATTGTCATGATTAAACTGCTGTTATACTACTAAAATACCATTGGTATATAGCTGTCATGATTAAATTTTATGATGAAAGCTATTAGGTGATAATGTTTGGAGACATTACATTTTGAAGCAGGTTATAACTGGAACTTTATGTTATTGCTTGCCAATTGAGCTCAACAGTAAATTTTCATGTATAAATTTACTGTTAATTCTGAAGTGATGCAGTTGGTTTTGTTTTGTTTTGAGATTTTAGGGGTAAAAAATATCCTTTTATATCTCAAATAAAAAATTCAATATCTTTAGAATTTTCCATGCACAAAATGGATGATGTCTCCTTTTTCGGGGTAGTATTATTGCCTAATATTTCAAGAGGCAAGAATCTTGATTTGGAAAGAAAAATTAAAACAAGACTTGTTGGGAATACATATTTAAAACCCTTTTTCCATGGTGAACATTTGAACTACATTTTTCTGTGGTAGAAGTCAAGGTATGTTACATGTTGAAATTAGCATTTGTTTTTCACTAGAGTTTTGAATGGGCAAATGGTAAGTCTCTCATGGTGGGGGAAGTGGTGTAACTGGGTTAGAAATAAACTTTCATCTTCATCTATTTTATCTGAATTCCAGTGTGGCATCTGTAGTTGTAATGGGGGGAAAGAGGTACCTTTTTGCCTGGATATGTATTATTTATTCTTCTTTACCTGTTGTAGTGGCTTTCCATATAGTTGATCTTATCCCAACAAGAAATCTAAGTCTGCGTTATTAATTATTTTGAAACTCACCAATAAGATTCACGTTGTTTTGACTAAATTGTCTGCCGATGGTAAAGTACTATGCAGCAATTTGCTGTAACAGTTTCAGTGGAATCCATGGAGAGAAGGAATTTTCAACTATATAAGTTAAAAATTTATCTATCCAGATGAGCGTTAATTTTCCTGGAAAATATTCTCTAGTTCTTTCCAAATGACTATGTGTTGAGTCTAAAATTGTGGTGTAGTTATGTTATTGGACTGTACCTATTCTATATACATAGAAAATTGCAACAAACCTCTATTTTATTTTTAGTAACTATTTCATATAAATTAAGTTAATTCATAGAAGAATTTTTCCAATTTTTCTTTGATACATGATCATGGCTGGCAATTAAATAAAAACAATGTTTTAATGTCTAGTGTGGTATCTCTATTATGTCATTCTTGTGGCTTAGGAGAATTTTGATGAAATGAATCTTGAGATACATAAGAGGGTTTTTGCAAATGTTTAATTATGCCACTTGTATTCTTGTTGAATATCACATTTCCAGTAATTTACGCTCTTGCCATGTTAGAGGTTGGAAACACCACTTTATTAGATTCTCATTACATGCAGTTCATTTTCTTTCATTGAAGTTAGAAAACATGGACTTCATTTTTTAAAACATAACAACATATGCTTTATTCTTCTTGGATATTGAGGAGAAACTGTGCTCGTGGTTCTCTTTTACTGCTACATTTCTCCCTCTGTTGAGATATTGATATTGCATATATTGGAATTTATTTGCAGCATTTTTGGGTGGCCGTTTCAATGGTGTTTTTCATTGCAGCTACAATGTTTACCCTTCTCAAGCTAAGTGGTATACTTCCTCTCATTTGGTGACTGACGCAATTAATGTTGATTATTTTTTTTCAAGATTTATATGTTGTATGTCTGAATAATTTAGTTAGTGAGGATTGTTATTGACACTCAAGTGTGGTGTATATGCATTTAAGAGATTGGGCTTTTCATTAGGAAAAGCCTACCTTGTAATTACTTATTTGTTGTTTTTATTCTGCTGGAGGTAAATAATTTAATTGTTGTTTTAACTTTTTTCATATAGTCTACAAGTATAGCTCAAATGAGCATCCGAGCCAACTGATACTAATACTTAGCTCCTTATGAGCAATACAATAGTTAGCTCCTCAAGAGAAACAATGTAGAAGTTACTGCAAAAAGCCAAACAATGGAAGACCAAGAGTCACCACTTAGAATTCCATCCTAGATGTCTTTTTGGGGATTCTAACTTGGGTCTCTCCAATAGGATCCCAATGCTTTAACCACTTGATCTCAATCCCTTGGACTGAAAATGAATTTAAATAAAGCAAGTAAGATTTGTTTGACTTAAAATATTAGGAAAAACTCTGGGTGATCTTCATTTTTAGCAAGGTTACCCCCGGATCGGGACGGCATAGGATCAAGGGACGAGTCCCCAAGTTTCCGATTTTTGAGGCCAAAATTAGGGACGGCAGGGGATGGCTATATAAAAATATAGGGAAAATTTAAAAAATATAGGGAAATTTTAAATATTCAATAGATAACATGAATAAGGCATGCATAATACACATTATAGAACATTAACATATAACATTTGTGTTCAACATTATGCCAATACTCAATAGAGTCAATAGTCAATACACATTCAAAATTAACATACAGTTACACAAATCATGAAACAACCTCCAAGTTATAATTTATAAACTTATATCAAAATGCCCAAAGGCTACATTGCTGCCATATAGTTTTAAAGTTTTAGTTTGCTATGAAAATCAAAATACAATATCGTATGTCAATAATGAATACAAATTTACAAAATAAACAAAGAGCATTGCTGCCCCTAATCATCTCTCATAACTGCATCAAAATCAGAGTCATCCTCTGAGTCACTGCCACCGTAATGCTCCTCCTCAGCCAATGGGACCCCAACCAAGCCCTCAGTTGTCTCCTCCTCATCTATCTGAGCCGCATCCTCGGGATCAATATCCCACCGTAGAGCTGGAGTCTGTCGATCCTGAAGCCGAAGAGCACTATGAACAGCCACTAGCTTCTCTGCTCGTCTAGAGGTAAGTCTATTCCTCTTGACAGAGTGGATAAAGCCATATGTGGACCAATTCCTCTCTGCAGCAGAGGAACTAGCAACCTGTGCAAGAAGGCGAGTGGCAAGTATCTTCAACTGCGGTGTATCTCTCCCATGATAGGTCCACCATCCAATAGGGTTCCCTTGAGCTAATATAGCTCTATCCAACCTCGCCTGTGGTTTGCTCAAGTTTGGGCCATTAAGATTAGCAAAGCCTAGAAATTGTGACCGAAGTATTGAAGCTTGCTCGGCTGGATAAATCTTTTCAATGGCCCGTGTGAACCCATCTAAAACCTCAACATCATCACATGGAGGCACCCTACCATCCCTTGGTGCATACCATTTTGGATTTAGAGCAAAGGTAGCCATATGAAGCGGGGTGTTCATTGTATTCCACCTCCGCGTCACAATGGGCCTAATGTGTTGCTCATATAAATCCAAAGTGGGGTCTTTTGCCAAAATAACTTGCCTGATCTTCCCAAGCATAGTGTCAAATGTCTCATATATCTCTCCAAGACTAGGAGAGTCTGTATCAGCATATCTAATGACATCTACAATGGGCGAGATAAAGGAGCAAATATATCTGCAAAATGCAAACAAAAAGTTCAAAATAATTAGTTGACAAGTTATTTGACATGTTAGAAACATCAAAAGTTGGAACATTGGACAATAAAATTAAAATATTAAAATCAGAAATTTAATATGAAAATCAGCCATCTAATATGTCTTACCTCACATTGGCCCACCAATCATCATCAAGGATCTTTTGTTTGATGCTCTTTCCTTGAGTAGAAGTTGCATTAGGCCATCTAGTCCACTCAGCATTGACCATCATCAGTTGTAGAGGCTCATGCACCTCAAGCATCCTCTCCAATAGGATGAAGTATGTGGCATATCTACATTCATTAATTCAATGATTCATTAAAAAATAAAAATTTAAAACAAAATCAGATTATGAATACAAATTGAAAGTGAAACAAAATGAAGTAAATGGCATACCTTGTATCAACAGGTTTGAGAAACTCCTTTGAAAACTCAAAAGAGCAAGG
>VDFB02378559.1:0-21828 GCA_007258455.2 Sequoia sempervirens | reverse complement strand
GAAGTGATGAGGAAGATGCTCTGTTGAGTGAACACATAAACAATGATCCTTTCAGAAATTATCATGCTACCGGACTGGGCACATATGTGATTTATGATGAAGACCAAGTTCTTCCAAAGTTCGTCAAAGAAGCCGACGATGACCAAGCAAGTGAGCTGTGGACATTGTATTTTGATGGAGCGAGGAGCAAAGTTGGAGTTGGAGCAGGGGTATGTCTAATATCCCCACAGAATGAAAAGTTGTTGAGGTCGTTCCGATTCCAATTTTCCTGTTCAAATAACGAGGCTGAATATGAAGGGTTGGTCCAAGGTCTTAGCCTAGCGGAACGAATGGGTGTTAAGCAATTGATTGTGTTTGGAGATTCCGAACTAGTAGTTAATCAGGTCCGAGGAATCTCCGCAGCAAAGAATGTCTGCATGAGATCCTATCGGCACCGAGTTTGGGACCTGATTGAAAGTTTTGAAGCTTTCAACATCCTGACCATTCCCCGAACACAGAATGGCGATGCAGATCGCATGGCAGTAATCGGTGCTCAGTTTGATCCTGTCTCCGACTTGCTTCGGAACAAATATTCAGTGCGAGTGCTTGTTAGACCAGCAATCCCCGACAATGATCAGAATTGGCAGGTCTTTGAGAGCGATGAGCACATCACCTCGTTTATCCAACACTCTGGAGAATTCGCTTATCAACTTCAACCGAGAATCGCCGAAGCCTATGAAGGAAAAATTATGCAGCTTAAATCAAATAAACTTCCAAAAGGGTTAGTTACTCTCAAAAAAAAATTCGATTGTAATGACGCCCGAAATGATAAGCGGAAATTTGTGGCAGACAAAAGTGATTATGAAAACCTTCGGGTTTCCGACGACAGGAGCCTTCGGGTCGGAAAAGATGTCTCACAGCAAGATAGAGAGAGGCTTATCAGTTTCTGTGGGAATTATAGAGTAGTGGCCTGGTCCTACGATGATCTAGAAGGTTATGATCCTGGCATCATTCAACATACTATTGAGCTAACAGAAGGTGCGAAACCAGTCCGACAGAAACAGCGGCCGGTCAACCCTAAAGTTGAGGCCTTGATGGCACAAGAGCTAACCAAGCTAATTGAGTCACGTATTGTCTTCCCAATCAAACACAGTACTTGGGTATCAAATCTGGTACCAGTCCGAAAGAAAAATGGTGATATCCGCTTATGCGTGGACTTCCGAGACCTGAACAGAGCATCTCTGAAGGACCACTATCCATTGCCTTCTATGGAATCGATCCTCCAGACTGTAGCAGGATCAGAAATGTTCTCTCTGCTGGATGGCTTCTCTGGCTATAACCAGATTCGAGTTAAAGAAGAAGATCAGCACAAGACTACGTTCACTACGAAGTGGGGAACATTTGCATATGCTAAAATGCCTTTTGGTTTATCCAATGCAGGGGCAACTTTCCAGCGAGCTATGGACGTCGCATTTAGCGAACTGATCAATAAGTTTATCCTAATCTATTTGGATGACCTTACTGTGTTCTCTAAATCTAAAGATGATCATTTCGATCATTTGGAGTTAGTTTTTCAAAAGTGCCAAGAGTTCGGGATTTCCTTAAATCCAAAGAAATGTGTGTTCGGAGTACCCCAGGGTAAGCTATTAGGGCATGTTGTGTCTAAAGAGGGTATTTCAATCGACCCCGAAAGAGTGAGGGCTATCAAGGAGCTTCCCCTTCCGGTAAATAAGAAAGGTGTCCAGTCTTTTATGGGCAAAGTAAATTTCTTCAATAAATTTATTTCCGATTTTGCGGGAATAATTAGGTCGATCACCCTAATGCTGAAAAAGGATCAAATTTTCAAGTGGACAACGGAGACTCGGGAGGCATTTGAAAAGGTCAAGGAAGCAATCTCCGCAGCCCCGGTGTTAATTAATCCAGATCAATACAAAGATTTTATAATGTATGCCTTCAGTAGCAAGTCCAGTATCGCTACTGTTCTGACTCAAAATGATAGAGAAGGAAAGGGAGAGCATCCAGTTGCGTTCTATTCCCGAACCTTAAAGGAATATGAGGCGAATTATAACTTCGTTGAAAGACAGGCTTTCGCAATAGTAAAGGGACTTTAAAAGTTCTGCCATCTAATTTCCTGTAACAAAGTTCTGGTATATGTCGCACATTCTAGTGTGCGGGAATACATCATGGAGGGAGAAATCACAGAAAAAAGGGCTAATTGGATCACCAAGATCCTGGAGTATGACATCGAGGTCAGGCCTACCAAGACTATTAAAGGCAGAGGACTGTGTGAGTATATGGCACAGGACGAGGAGTTGCCTACCAAAGAGGAACAACCAGAGCTCGTCCTGATAAATGGATCGGAATTGGAAGATGATTGGCTGAAAAATAGAATGAACTTCATGCGAACCGGAAGGTATCCGCCAGGCCTCTCATCCCAAAAAAGAAGGTATTACCGGCTTCAGAATTGCGGATACACGCTGATAGAAGGAGTTCTTTTCAAAAGAAATTTTAATGGTATGCTCCTACGATGCGTTACTTCAGGGGAGGTGCAGAGGATCCTCGACGCATTTCACAATAGCGACGAAGGTGGACATTTCTCCGCTAAAACTACCGCCATCAAGGTCCTACGGGCTGGATATTACTAGCCTACACTTTTCAATAATTCCTACTCTCTGGTAAAGACTTGTAAAAAATGTCAGTTCTTCTCCGACAGAAGGAAGAATTCAGCAATGCCCCTCAAACCTATCGTGGCGGATGAACCATTTACGCAATGGGGCCTGGACTTTATCGGGATGATCAACCCGGTTTCTAGCTCCAGACATAAATGGATTTTAATAGCTACAGACTACTTCACAAGGTGGGCGGAGGCTGTTCCCCTTAAGGAGGCGACGGAAGCAGAGATTGTAGACTTCCTCGAGGCTCTGGTGACAAGGTTCGGCCCTCCGAAGACAATCATTTCGGACAATGCTAGAGCATTTGTAGGCACAAAGGTATGTCACTTTGCATTAAAAAATGGCATATTCCTTAAAACATCATCAAACTATTATCCACAGGGAAATGGCCTAGCCGAGTCGACAAACAAGAGTTTAGTCCGACTCCTCAAAAAGGTTGGCTCAGAACACCAAAGGGAATGGTATAAAAATCTCCGAAAAGCACTCTGGGCCAACTGCATAACTCCTAAACAAGTCCTCAAGACTTCGCCCTATGAGCTAGTATATGGGAAAGAGGCGTTGTTACCTATCTCTATGGAGATCCCGGCGATACAGTTGTCGAAATCTCTTGAGATAGAACAAAATGATGCCATGGAGGTTCAGCTTGCCGAACTACTGGAAGTACAAGAAAAAAGGGAAAATTCCCTAAAAGCAATGACAGGCCGTCAACAGGTGGTCAAACGGTGGTTTGACAAAAAGGCTTCTGACCAAGGCCTAAAAAGTGGAGACTTAGTGCTAAAATATGACAGCAGGGCTGCAAAGCCAGGTCAGCACGGTAAGTTTGACAGCCTATGGGAGGGACCCTTCAAAATCATTCGGTGCATGCAACACAATGCTTTCGAGCTGGAAAATATGGAACAAGAGCCTTTAGGAATCCCGGTTAATGGGATTCACTTTAAATTGTTCCATTAAGCATCAAACCCTACCCTGTATAGTTGTAAATAACGCTTTTATTTTCCTTTCCTGTTTTTGGCCTATCCTTCTGCTAAATCAGTTGACTTGCTACGCATTCGCTCATCATCATTAGTGGGTAAAACACCGGAGTTTCTTAAACACAAAAGTATGCTCATAAACGGAGAAAAAACATACAAGATTTGCAAACCTAGAAAATTGCACACAGAAGCAAACAGGAGCATAGATTTCACTTAAAAAGAGACGTATATATTTATATATATGTTCCTGGGTTATAAAATGGCATGGATGCTGATTTTCAAAATGTACAAGTATTAGAGTATATATATATGATGGCCTTTTATCAGGCTTATATGGAGCAGGTGAGTTACATCATCAGGCAGCAAGGCAAGGGGGTCATCTATCCGCAGGAATGGCTGGCAGCAACCGACACATTTACCGCAGCGTCCGCTTCTTCCTCGTCCACGGGCTCCTCGGCGGCATTGGCAGCATCATTTAACGCGGCCGTCGTCGGTGGTGGATACACCAGGTCCCTGAAGTCAGTGTACCATTCTACATCGTAGAAGGGTATCACGTTGTAGCTCCTGAACAGGAAATGTAGGGCTTGGGTAACCCTTTGCTGGTGCTGGCCACGGGTCTGCAGGCGGAATCCGCTCAGGAATGGCAGCCAAACGACAACAGCTTCTTCTTCGATAAAGCGACGAAGGTCGCTGGCTGTTGGCAGGCCTATCCCGTACGCAGCATGTGTAACAACCTCGCCGAGCCCATTCAGGTACTTCTTCAGGAAGATTTCTTTGACAAGCTTCAAGATAAGCGGCCGAGGGACACAAATGTCCAGCATGGACGCTACAAAGTGCGAGCACACGTCGGTGTTCACCCGATACTTATCTTCATATTCAACACAGTCCTTGCCTAGAACCCACTTAATGGCTACTAGAACCAGCGAGTGTTTTTTCTTCGTCATTCTTTTGAGCCTTCTAGTGGAGATCTCACCTACAAACGTCGTCTGTGATTTGAACGAAGTGAGACGAATTGGGGTATCCATCTCTCCTAACACTATTCCTAAGTCTGCTAAGTAATGTCGAAATCTGCTCACCACCTAACCTATGAAAAGACTTGCTTAGCAGTCTTCTACTGGCCTATCACTTCTTAAATGCTAAGTGTGTTTGTTCGCTATCTACTGGCCTATTTATAGAAAATTGACAAGACGTATGCCAATCCGCCTGTAAGCAACGTGATGTATATTGGCTGTAATCTCGAAGGCCGAGTCTGCGTTTGTTCACGTTTTGGGCTGGTACATGCATGATAGCATGGCTCAAGGCATGCTTAATTAAATCAAGTTAATTAATTAAGCTTTAAAAAGGTGGCACTTGTTGGTGAAGGGACATATGGCCGTATGCTATGGTGTCAAATCTCAAGCACATCCCAGAACCCGAGGCGATATTCGTATCTTTTTCAGGCGGTGATCATTTGCTTGGCGTAATCATTCCGGCCGGGATATTAATTGTCGGTACATGCTAGCACAAGGTGAGAAGGCCAGTTGCAAGCTCAATTTCCAAGGAGATCAGGGCGTATCACACGATCTCTTGAAAGCAATGATAAAATTCGGCCGCCTCGAAAAAGCAATCAGCTCATCTTGCACGAGTTGTAGAGTTAACGGTACATGCCGAATTAAATGCAAGGGGCTTGCGCTCGCCTACCACCTTGAGGAAAGTTGCTATTATTGCATGAAAATGCTTAATATTTCTAAGTATTTTTACAAAAGCTAAGGAAGGCGCGAAGAGTTTTCTGTCTGTATATCCAGTGCAAGCGTATGCAAAGGCCAGGGAGCTTACAAGTTCTGCCGCGAAGGAAAAATGTTGGAATCTTCAGCTCAGCCGATGGAAGAGGAGATTAGCCAGGAACTGTATTTGGCTATTCGTTCTTCGGCCGAGGTATACGTATACGAGGATGTAGCATATGCCACTCCTGGTATACCCGCGAAGATGAAAAGAGCCAACACAGAGGAGCTGGAGAGGCCCAAAGAGTGGAATAACCCGAAAAAGGTTAAAGAAAAGTGGGCTAATATCTACGACCCAAAGCTTGCCAGGAACCCTAAATCTCTTAGAGAGGCGGCTTGTGCAAGGTTATCAGCGCCAAGGGCAGACCAAGCTACGGCAAGTAGAGTCTGGCTTAGCGGTCTTCCACAATACATGGTCCCATTGGTGCACTATTGCCCGGAGGTGGTCGACGCGGCTGTTCAACGCTATAATCTAGATACCCACTGCATTGAAGGTCGCAATTTAAGGGTTCATATCGGCCCAAAAGCCATCTAGCATATGTTATGTATTCCTGATCCCGGCAGAAGAAAGGAGAATATCAAGCATTTCCGCCCAAGCAAAGGGAAAAAAATATGGAAAAGGATGAAAACCGGCTCCGATTTCCTGTTAGAAGAGACTAATAAGAAAGGTGTTGCGTCCGCTAAGGCACCGAGTATCCCATTATCGCGTGGTTCATTCCGCGATGACCTCCAAGACCCCATATCCATGCTGGCATTTGTTTGCGCCCGAGATTCCGATGAGAAGATCGAGGCTTTTCAGCTGGGCCCTGCAATACAGTTTCGCAAGCAGCATGAACTTTTCTGGTATGATTTTGCTCAGTTCATGGTTGAAGAAATGATACAGCAAATAGAGAATTATCAGGCGGAGAAGAAATTTAGATTTCTTTCCTACCTGGTCCACATGTTCTGCATTAGAATCCGGATTTCTTCGCCCGATTTGTCCCACTATCAATTTTTGACGAGCAGAACAAAAGAAAGTCGGTGTCTACATGGACACCCTACCTTTCCGCAACATATGACTACTATGCCTTCGCGGACTACTTCATAGCCCTGGTCCTGAATGATTTGATCGGAGAGGGTGATATCGTTTGGCTTAACACTGAGCAGACTGGATTTCTGCAAGGCTACACCCCCGCTTGTGACTAGTTCTTGGGCAAGGATTTCATGATCCTTCGAATGAGGGGCTTTATTGGTAAGCATTTCCTGCTCCCGGCTTACGTCACCGATAGAGTGCTCGCGCTGGAGGTTTTCCGGCAGGTGTGCATCATTGATTTCATGTTCTGTAGCTGCGAAAGTGTCAAGAGGAAGGGATTCTTCACTTGCCCGAAGAGTTTCAAGTCAATAACGTTTGTTAAAAAACAATCGCATGAGCTGCTAAGGGACAAGCTGGCACATCTGGGGTTAGTACTAATAAATGATAAGTGGGATTACAACCCTTTCAATGATCTACCTGAGCCGCATATGAAAGTTACACATGTTCCCCGACCATACTGGGAGAAGCGGCGTAATAGCCGGACTGATAAAGATGAAGATTTTGTTGAATTAGCACAAATCCCTACACCAGATACCAGGGGCCCATGGCACAAGTTCTACTTTCCAGTGGCCATGGCCAAGGACAACCTTCCGATAGAGCGCAGCATGTATAACAAGTTGAAAGTGGGCGAGGAATTGAGCGATGAAAAAATAAAAGTTTTCTGGAGATACCGCTAGGAAACAGCACAGTTGAACGCTCCTTATAATCAATTGAAGGACGACCAGGAATTTGAAAGATGGTGGGATGAAGGACATCCCAGCCCGATCTCTAGTGCTAACAGAAGCGAAGCAGAGGACTCCGAGGAGCAGGAGGAAGAAACGGCGGTATCATCCTCTTCTGCGCAGGCAGGCAATGTCTCCGAACATGCCGCCTATGTGGGCACTAATGTGCGTTTTAACATATCAAGGGGCTCGCTTACACGCACATGGGCCGCTAAACCGGTCAGGCTAATGTCCCAGCAAAAGGATCCGACTGCCGAGGTTAGTGAATGTCCGCCCGCGAAAAGGCAGCGCACAGAAAGTGTTATCGGGACAGTTTCACATGAACTGTCGAAGGAGAAACACCCGCTGCTAGTCAAATGCCAGAGTTTGCGGGCGAGTCCCGAACGATCCCGAAGCCACCGCCGACCAGTCAGCAGGTACATTTCGCTCCTTCCTCTCTTACATCTCATTCCTTCGCATCCGCCCCTGCTCAGTCAGCAACTCCTGCCATTAGTCCGACCCTCACCCTCTGCTTCTGGTCCAACTTATTCTGTTAAATTTGTCCAATATTCGCAAAGCCCAACCGTTTATAATTACTCCTCCGAGCATGCTAACGCCTACTGCTGCCGCCCAGACTTTCCTCACCTCGCTTTTGAAAATATTCCTCCTATTGGCCCCCACTCTTTTTCGATATGCTTACGGATCCCTTCCCATCGCAACAAGCCGATACCCAGGCAGCGACTCTGTTTCCTCGGCTAATGGGCCTTACGACTGAATCTCCGGTTCAGCCGTTGCAAATGTCTAACCCTGCTGATAACCCCTAGGCTAAGCTATGGAACGTGCCACACTTTTCTCGCAAACCGTCACCCTCCAGAAGAAACAAATGCACGCGCCTATGAAAGTTACCTATCCCTACGCCCTGCCTTCTGGTGTTCCTTTCGCAGGTGGGCTGGTTTCATCACCAGCTGAGTTCATAGCACAGATAGATTGTGGAAAGGAAGCGCGCGCAAATAGAATGAGGCGACGAAAGGCAAAGGATGACAATGCCCCCGCCGAGCCGAGAGTACAGGCTTCGTATGACGAGGCCCGCCAAGAATTAAAATTTGCAACTATGTACCCAAGGATAAACAAGCCCCAGGGAGAAATGCAACTGGAGGACTATGAAATTTATGCTGTCGGACTGGACATGAAGGTAGCCCGGCCACAAGATAAAGTCGAAATCATGGAGGAGACACAACGGGTGGTCACTTCCGACTTCCTAAAAACTGGTCGCCAGTTAAAGAAGAAGGATGAACAGCTCAAGGCAACCAAGGACAGGGTGAGCTTTCTAGAGGCAAAGGAAAAATCCTTAAAGGCGGATATTGCCCGAATGACAGAAAGGGCGCTAACAGCAGAAAATGAGAGAAACCGGCTTCAGGGCAAAATTGCGAAGACCCAAGTAGCCGACCCAGTCTTATTAAAAGAATTGCAGAATCAAAACCAAGCAGCGCGACAGAGCCTACGGTCGATAGAGGAGGAGCTTGAACGCTTCCGCCTTGAGTACAGTCAGAGGATGGCAGAGAAAGGTGAGGAGATGGAGCGCCTACAAGAGCAGTATCAGCAAAAGGTACAAGAAAAAGAGGTCGAATTCAAAGGTCTGAAGACTAAAATGGAAGAGGAGCTCCGAGAGACAAAAGCTTCATTAGAAGAGCAATCGGCTAACCACTCCAGAGCTGAACAAACTTGGAATAAAGAAATGAACAGCTATGCAGAGCAATTGGCGTCTGAGAGAAAGAAGAAGGCAGAATTGGCCGAGGCCCTCATTTCAAGAGACGCGAAGATTTATTCGCTTAGGGCCTCTCTGATACCAGCCCCTGCCCAACCTGATATCATCCCACTGGTCAGGCAATTGTACATTTCTCACTGAGAGAAAATCAAAACCTTCTGCCTAAATCTGCAGCCTATCCTCCGGTTCATCGACAAAGCATTAAAACTCAATCAGGAAGTCCAAGACACAATGGAGCAGTTCCCGCGTTTCATCCTGGAAAAGGTTCCTGAGGCAAGGGACTTGCTAAATAAGCTATACTCGGTCTCAGACGAGGTCCTTGCCGGGGCGGGTATCGAAGATCGGGACACCGCTGCTCAAACGGAAAATAAATTCATTCATTGCCACTCCGCTTTCCAGCGTACTAAGGCAGCGGCGGCTTTTCTAAACAAGGCGCTGGATGGCATTCGGGGAAGTTTCTCTGAGTTGGGCAAGTTGGGATTGCCGTCTCCGTTCCTTGAGGATGGCACTATTGCCACAGCTGCACAAATTACAGAGATTATTAAACAGAAGGAGAACGATCCAGAGGCATTCAAGGAATTCGGCAGCCCCCCAACAGCAGCAGATATCGAGGCGATCATTCATCCACTCTCTCAGCTGCTTTTCCATATCCAAGCAGGCATTGGCCTACCAGAGGTACTGCCTCACAAAGAAGCTATTGATCTCCGCGGGGCACAAGAGAATTTGCGCAGCATGGCAAAGCCGTTCGAAAGTGAATGGGTGCCTTTGCAGGCTGCACTTTCCAAACTCTAACTCCATTCGCCCTATAGATGAAGGCTCTGGTCTGCAGAACCAGAGAGTTTTTGGGTTCTCCGTTTCTTATCCGAAACGCCCCTGATAGTCGCCAAAAGTTGTTGAAATAATGATTCAAGCAGCTCCCTTCGGGTTCTTTTTGTACACATTCGTGCGCTGGCCTGTGCGTCTCCGAGTTTATTCGGCTTCCCGACAGGTTTTGATCTTTCCCTTTGCGCATTTCTCACTTCGCAACTTCGGCTAGCGGCTTCCCTTTCGGGTCCTGAATGCTGCGCTGGGCGTCCACGTGTCTTGCCTACGGGGTTTTTTATTTTCTATTGCTTTGTGTTCTCTTCGGGTTGCTAAGCCTTCCATAAAGGGCCAGCACTCCTAAGATTCTGAGAGGGGCCCACATCTTGGTACGTGGCGGCGTATCGCAAACTTTCCTTACAGGGATAGAATATGCAGCTGCGGGCTACGAAATGTTTCTGTAGGCCTTCTTTATTTTCTGGCGGGCCCTACCTTCAGCCACGTGTCAACGATTCGCAGCCTTTTAACAGCAGCAGGGATGTGAACACCGCGGGTTGCGAAACGCGGCCACGCGTCTTTCACCACCCGGTTCATATGGCCTTCCCTCCATTTTCAAAGTGACCTCAGTCCCTTGAACACGTGTCGCTTCTTCGCAATCTCTCGGCAGCAGTAGGAGTTCTCATTCGGGCCGCGATTTGTTGCCACGTGCCTTACACTGATTATCAAAGCAGGCTATGGGCTGGCTAAGCGGGATAGTGTTATCGGATGCCGCTCGTCATAGTTCTCTGAAGCGGTGGGCGGCACTTGTCGCTTCGAAGCTTGGTTGGGACCGCTGCCATCATTACAAAGGGCACGCCTGCAACCGATCGACTGGATGCTGTGTTCTGACTGGTTGCTCTTGTAACGACATTGGGAATATTCTTATTCGGGCATCATTACGGGAGATTGTGGGATCTTTCTGTTATGGCTCTTCAAAGCGGTGGGATTTTGCTCTCCGGATATATATACTCTCTCTGTCGAAGGGAGAGGGGTCCAAGATTTTTGAAAGAATACTGGTTTTAGCAAGAGACACCAGACCTCTTTTGCATGTTTATTCGCAGGAAACTTTCAGACTGTGCCTATTGTTCGGCCTTTCTGTTTTTCATGTTTTGATTAAACTGTAAATTGTGCTTCTTATTGTCTTAAGCACTTCATTTGAAGAGACTTCTATACATTGAATACAAACTTGCTTATCTAAATCATGTCTTAATGACTCTTCTTAGCAGTAAGAATGTATGCGATACTATTTTATGTCAATTAAATGAATTGTTTATGCTATAGCTTTAAGTTTCTGATGTTTTGGAACATAACAATAACATTCAGGCCC
This sequence comes from Sequoia sempervirens, assembly GCA_007258455.2. Classification (NCBI taxonomy): domain Eukaryota; kingdom Viridiplantae; phylum Streptophyta; class Pinopsida; order Cupressales; family Cupressaceae; genus Sequoia; species Sequoia sempervirens. The sequence continues at coordinate 10,741 of VDFB02378559.1, read as the reverse complement.
TTAAGTCTATGATTTATCATGCCTATCAGTAAGCTTTGGCGCATCGCCTTATATTAATATTTGTTTCATTATATCCGCTTCCTTTTCCCTTTCCAAAAGCCCATTATAGAAGAAGCCGGCTTCTTTAAAACCCGGAGGTCACTCAGTTTGGCGCAAAGGGTCCCCCTTGAACTGAGTTTCCCATAAGGCACTGTTATCTCGTCAAATTTTGGCGTCAACAGGTACCATGAAGCCTTCTAAGCCACAAGCTCTTGTTGCAACTGAACAAAAGCCTTACAAATCAAAGGGAAAGAAACAAACTAAGGACCAAGTTAAGGGACTAAAATTAAAGACTCCATATGATTCATCTCCCTCTTCAAAAGGCCCACATGTACTTAGTGTAAGAAACAAGGGCATGAAAAACACCAATGTTATAAAAATAAAATGATGAATCAAGGCATTTTCTCTAACAACATCAAATTTAGTTCCCTACATCTAGGATAGGTGGTTCTTCCTCTTCTTCATTTACATCATCCCCAAATCCAAACAAAGATAAGAAAAATGATATGACACTCTTTTCTTCTACAAACAACACATCACACAAGTGGCTACTTGATTTCGAGGCATCCTACCACATGGATGCATCCAGGGAACTATTTTATACATTTGATCCTTGTTCATTCCCACCAATTTTGATGGAAAATAACACCTATATGTAAACTCATGGAAAAATAGAATGGTGAAGGAATGTTCAATGATGTGCTTTATGTTCCTTATCCAATAATCTCCTTTCCATTTATTAATTAGATCACAGATAGTGGCACATGGAAAACAGTTAAATTCACACCACATTTCATGATCATAAAATATTCGTAGAGTAGAGACATCATTGCTATAGGACATGTTGATCGTGATTCTAGATTGCATTCCTTTTCTTCCTTTGGTTCTATTGACTTTGATGATGATTTGAGTACATATGACACTAATACCTTCAGGATGCATAAGTAGATACAATTTGGTTATTTGAACCTTGGAGTTCTATCGTCCTCATCGATTCCTACATCTTACATTGTTATCATATCTCCTTCATCTCCTACTTCTTTAGGATTGAGTGTTCCTACATCTTTGGTTTCTCATGATTCAAGGCAGTAGGATATTCACATTTGTGTTTCCACTACAATTAATTGGGATGATTACTTACAAGGAATATCATACTTGTTTAGTGAATCCCATTTTACGAAGTTCGATGGCACTTTTGATGACAACCACATCAACATTGTTAACACATCTACATATTTGGTTCAAGTTCTACGTCAGCCTTCACATAGAGCATTTGAGCAGCTTTCAGATATTTTGTCATTGCCTTTCGATCTTGTGCATCATTCAAATACTTTTATTCTTCTCGGATGGGAGGATTTCATGCACCTATATGTTGTTTGACATTCAGTGAACACATTTTGTATTCTTCTTCGAGCATCACTCAGAACTGCAAGATCTATCATCTTATGCAAGGGCTCCATAGGCTCTTTATCTCTCCTATGGAAGGAATATTTCTTGTACTTATGTGTTATAAGTAGTCCTTGGGGTTCATCATGAGTCCATCTATCTTCTCCACTTGTACATTTCATTGCATTTGCATCATTTTTGTTTTGGAGAGGGATTTTTATTTCCCACTTGGTTTTTTTTACTTCATTTATGAGAAATTTGTACATGGGTACCTAACATGGCCTAGTAGTCATGACTCATCATATTTGCATACATTACTACCTATGTTATGCTTAAGGGAGGGTGTTATTGTAAATAAAGACATTATCTATCTATCTAGTTTTTAGCCTGCCTAAGAGACTCATAGTCACACTAGTTAAGTCTCCACTTAGGGACTTTTTGCTTTTTGTCTCACTTCATGTGGTTGAGAGACATGTACCCACTTTTTGATACTTAGTTCATGCACACTTGACACATGCCCAAACACTTGTCACTTGAGCTTACATATTGCACATTTGGAGGTGTACTCAGTCATTCAATCTTGTGTTCCTATTGTTGGATGTTGTGGTTGTGTTGCTGATATGTGGTTGTCATTGATGTCAACACTATTGGCATTAATGTCTTTAAAGCTGTATATGTCGAGGATATTGAGAAAATTGTAATGAAATGAGTTATAGGTTGTCAGTGGTGAAGTGAAGTGAAGTTTGTTGGTGAGTTCAGTACGTTGATGACCAAAGGTTGTGGACTAAAGGGTTTGTTGTCGAGTTTATCTAGTCTATCCAAGTTGAGTTTCAGAGATTCGCATGAAGATTTGATCGAGTTATGAAGTTTTGTCTTCTGACAGTTTTTATGTTGCTTGAGTTGGTGTTCCTGATTGAAGATGATGCGATTCTAGTAAGTTCAGTTGTTGTGGATGCTTCTCTGGTGATTCATGATGTTTGTTGATACTTCTAGCTTGTGCTCTATCTATGTTGCACGTCTGCATTGATCGTTGTACTTGCGATTGGTGATTTTGTCTTGTGTATTCATGTTTTTCATGTTCATGGCCGACAAGGTGATTGTAGCGTGTTGTGGATCCTCGAGACGAAATTGTTTGAAGTGATTTTGTGTTTGAAGATGTTATTTTGGGTTTTCACTATGTTGTGGCCAACCTTGGTTGATTCGCATTAATAATTGTTATTGATTTGGGCCGATAGTGTATATTCATTTTATTATTTTGTTGAAGCCGACATGTAGCGATGTAATTTCTTGTTGCGGATATATATAAGCGATTGTTTATATCATTTACAGTGATGGTATGCGTGAATAATGTTCTAAATCTTTCGAGGGTAGAGCAAAGTGTGAAGAAGTGTTCATGTGCTTAATCGAAACTGTAATCAAGCATTAGTAGATGATATTTTGTCAGTTCAAATCTTTGTGGATGTAATCTGAATGTTTCTATAAGACAGTGTCTTCCTTTGGGCAGTAAGCCTTGTTGTAATTGAGCAGTGAGCTCTAGGCAGTGTGTCTGAATGCATGTGCATTCCCCATTTCATTCTTTATACTTTTAACAAGGTATAATCTTGTGGACTGGTCTCCACCGTGGTTTTTCCCCTAACAGGGTTTCCACGTAAAAATCTTGGTGTTATGCGTGTTTCTGATGTGTTGATGATTTATGCTTTCATGGTTATTAATTAGATCTAAGAATAAGGGTTAATAAGTTTAATAAGTTTGAATTTATGAGACAATTGATTCACCCCCCCCCTTAGTTGCCTGCCCTTGTGTTGCCAACACCTACCTCCTCTACCGTGCCTATAAATGCAAGGCTCTCCTTGTACATGTACACACTTTTATAATATATAATACACATGCTTTTGTGCTCATTGTTTCACTACTGAAACATATCAAGTGATTGAGCTTTTAGATCTTAGCTTGCCCAACATATATTTCTTATCTTGGAGAGATAAATGCTTTAAGCTCAAGAGTAGGCTAGAGTTTTGATTTGGAGGAATAAGTATTGTTGGTTTTTGTAGTTTATTATTTCAAAGATAATAATTTTTATTGATCATTAAGAGGGCAGTCACATGGCAAAATCGTTGAGAGAATGTGTTACGTGGCTTTGTGTGATCCTTGAGTGGATGTTTCTTGTCATTGCTAGTCAATTTGGATTCCCTTAGGAAATACATTCCTTGGTTAAGTATACACATATTTTCCCCTATGATGAATCAAGAGTGATTCAAAGTGGTAAGTTTAATTAATGTTTATCTTGTTTCTTTACATGTGGCCAATCTCTACCTCTTGTACTTTTTGTGTGAATCCATGTGTATACTCTCCTTAGCAAGGGGTTACTATTTGAGAATGCCACATGGTTGGGAGGTAGCTATTTCTTTCATTGGGTTAAAGACATACATTGGAGCTTGGATCTCAACTTGACACATTGAATAAATCTCTTGTGAGAGAAAATTATTGGATCAATGTTATAAATAAATAAAAAAAATTTAAAAAAACATTTGAAAACCTCTTTGCATTATACTTCAAGTTGTAAGCAAATGGAGTTTGGTGATATTATTCTTGTTCTAGGGTCTTCAAAAAAGTTATACGATTATGAAAATATTGTAAAGAGCATTAAGTTATAGAGATGCACCTATGGAGTATTCTATTGTCTTTAAATTTTGAGAAAAAATGTAAATAAAATTATTTTGGATAATTTTCATTTATAAGATACTTGTTATCCATGTTCAAATGATTATCTTGTGAGACAATAATTTTATAATGTGTTGTTGGGTGATTTTGCAATGAAAATACTTATGTCATGTTCCAATTTGTAGTGATTCAAAAGTTATGTTTAAATTTCAATTTTAGAAGAAAATGAGCAAATTTTGCTTTGAAAACTTTCATCAAAGTTCAATATGAATCTTATCTCTTTGTGTTTCGTTAAGTTTTTATAGGAAAATACACCAATAATGTTAAGGAAAACCTTTGGCATCAGTTTTAGAGTAATCTCGGATGAATAGAAAAATATGTGTATGCTTTCTAAAATGTTGTGTTTTTCTATGTGTTTTGGATGAACCACAATAGTGACCTTCATAGTTCAATGGCAACATGGGCTTTGCAGTAGTGTCCAATACCCAAAACTATACACTTGACCTTTTAATTGCTAGGATTTTTTTGGACTATATTAGAGTCCTCTAGACAATGGTAGCAACTAGTGCAATGTGACAACAACTATATCAATGTGCTAGTGATAGTACCAATGTGGTCATGCCCTTGACCTTTGTGACCTAGCTCCAAAGTTTGGCAATGAATTATATCTCTGTTTCAAATGTTTAGTGATGTTTTTTTGGTTATTAGATATTTGCTTACAACAAAATGAGAACATTCTAAATGTTACATGCCTTGTATTTTTCATTTGTAGAAGTTCATTTAAGAATGAAATGTTAAAAGGTTAGCCTCATTAAGAAAATGCTTCCTATTGTTAGAAAATAATAAGTTGTCATTTGAATGCATGAGTGTTTATGAATTGAAATGAAATTTCCATCTCTTTATCTTGATGTTATTGTTTGGAAAGGGAATGCAAATCATATGTTTACTTTTATGATTTAAATGAAGTAGAGGATATTCCTCCATTCCAAGTCTATATATTTGTCATATGAATGAACATGAATGATAATGCAATTTTCTCCCTTTTACTTATGTTATCTCTTATTCTCTCATGAAATGGTAGTGTAGTTGAATAACATTATCCTAAAATAAGTTCAATGAATGAAGGCTAAGAAGGTGCATGATTCTACTTGTCTTCTATTCTATTAAAGAAAATGAATATTTTCTTACGGTCCGTAGTTGCTAGAACATTCTTTTCCATGATGGCATAGTCACTTCTCTTCTATTTCACCTAGTTCGTTGAAGGAGTGTACATGTGAAAGATTTCACTCTTTTGTTGATACATTGAGGAAGCATGAGTTTGAGGTCTGACCTGAGATACCATCCACTTGAATTTATGATTTGACTATTGGAGGAGTTTGATGTGAGCGCATCCTTAATGAAATAAGGATCTTACAACACCAAAAAAATGGTGAATCTTAGGCATAGGCATTGCCAAACTTTGTAGAACCAACTATGAGAGTTGTTTGTAATGGTGATGATTGATGTAGATATTCATTCTATATCAGAAGCACGCCAAAAGCCACATGGATGCCACGTCAATCCTGGAAGATGTTGAGAGAAAAGGCCGAGACATCAGGAAAAAATAAATAAATAAATAAAATTTAGGTTCGCCATGGGATCAGAAAAACCTACCAAAATCGTCAAGAGATTGCATAGGTTCATCCAGGATGAACCCACAAGCCAAATTGCAATCCCTGCCCGCATTCCTGACCGCACCCACCCAAGATCCGGATTGGAATGGATCATATCCGAAACCATGAAGTTTCAAGGACGAATCCGGTAACATAAATTTTAACCATTGATGCCCAATTAAAACACGCCAATTATGAGATTAGTGTTGCTTCCCTTTTAAAATGGTACCAACTAATAATTACTATTAAGAACATTTTTATGGGATTTGACCCCTTATGGGGAGAGAAGATTTGTGGGGCTTGGACATTCTAAGTTATAGAAAAAGTGATGCTTTGAATAAAATCTAAAACTAAAATCTGGCATCTGTTCTCATGATGTACATGGATTGATACCATATTTTATGCACAATAATGGACATACTTACCAGCTCATTCATTCTCAAAAACTGGAAAACTGTAATGCAAACCGAACTACAACTTTAAAAGAATACACACTACAGTGTTTTCCTGTTTCTTTATGCTTGTCACGTTCACATCAGGAAGGATAAATGCTTTTCACTCAACTACATTCATTTATCACTAACACTAATGCGCAGCTTCTATGCATTTTAAGGTAATTTACTATTGCTTCCCTTTCTAGATCTTACCATTAAATATTCAATGAAATACTAAGTCCCTCCTCTCTCCCATGTTTGTGTCAACTGTCTTGTTTAAAGAAGTATCCAGTTTGCCTATTTCCAAAAGGGAATTGATTTTGACGGGCTAAGATCCAACCTCATTCTCAGCAGCTCTTTAAGATCATTTGAAAATTATGCTATAGTTAAAGAGGTGGGGTACAAAAACAAGAAATGTTAAGGGTAGTGAATGCAGTGCGAAAAGGAACATTAGTATTCATTTGAAAAGAAAAAAATCACAAGCAAATTGACATCATTAAAATGTTCAATCAATCTGCTTAAGGTATCATCAAAGGGATTAATATATGATGCAGAGGAAAGGAAACGTATATCTAACAAACAGGACATATATGGTATTACAACGTGCCCAAGTTACAATCAATCTGCTAAACTATCTATATAGAACTAGTTGAAGAAAGGAAGCAAATAGCCAGCTCAGAGTAAACTCTAAATTGAACTGTAATTACCTTATTACAAGAGGTGAGTTTGATTGAGCTGGAAGAAGAGAGAAAGAGATTGCTAAACTATATAATAATTAGGAATAGCTCATCTTATAAGAAGATGAAGTATGAAAATGCAAATATACATACAAGGATATAATTATTTTTTAAGGAGAATTTAGGGAAAAGTGATGGATTTGAAGATTCTCAGTACCCAAGTTCTTAAAATTGCTGTCATTTCTCCTCTTGTAGAATTTCCCCCAGTTGAATTCTTTATACCTAGGTGGGTTTTCTCCATTTAACAACTCAGGCACAGGTGCCATCATCACATAATGTGAAGGATTGAAGAAGAAGGGAACAGAGAACCTTTCTCTCTTGTCATTCACCACCACCCTATGTTCTACACTCTCAAATTTGTCATTGCTCCAAACCTGCACACCACATTATTTCAACGAATTTTCTTTATTTTATTTTACAAGTCTCCAACAAAAAATAACATGAGCATATCAAAATTCATAACTTTGAGGTACCATGGACCTACATACTATTAGGTGGATGTCAAATCATTCATTTTTATAGATCAAATCACTTTTCTATTTAAAATTTTATAAAATTATCATGAATCAAATATTTTTCAAGATCATGTTTGTTTTAAATATACAAAAGTATTGGGAAAATCAAGAGTATAGGCATTTTATACAATAAAAAATATAAATAATAAATCATATTATTGAGAGTTTATCTTGGAAAGTGTTGCAATATGGTTTTTATAAAGCCTTTCAAATATAACTTCCCGAACTGCCATCTTATGGAAATGTAACTAATTATTAATAATTAAAAAAAATTGAGATACATTAGAAATGTAAACCTTAATATTCCAACAAAAATATGTATAGTTTTGTATTGACATGAACCTAAATTGTCTAGTTTTCCAAAATAATCCTTAGGTTTGTTACTTGTATCAAATAAAAGTTCAAAATTTCTACTACCCTTTTATAAACATTATAAAAACTCCCTTTTGATATCAAAACTTAAATTACAATTAAATTTTCTATGACTATTCATTTCAAAGAGAAAAAGTTAAGGATTTCCTCATAGTAGGAAATTATATTACAAGTTTTTTAGGAACCTTAGTCAAACCTAAACCACTACAAGCTAGATTTTGATCTTATGTAGATTCAAGTAGAGTCCAACCCTAGGCTAGCCATTTAGTCCTAGTACATGAGCTATGTTACCAAATTCGATAGAAATCTTAGACAAACTAAATCAATTCAAGGTAGGTTCTAATCTTGGTTTTGATCCAACCTAGATTTGGCCAAGGTCTGAACCCAACCTAGTCATTCATCCCAAATGCCTAAGATATACCCAAGCTGAATGGCCAAGTTCAAGTGACACCTAGGGAAAAACTAGGGGGAACCTATAGGGTTCCCAAGATAATTGCATTTTAAAAATAAAACCAAATTAATAATAATTATTTTTAAAAAAGCAACTACTAAACCTAACCTGATTTTTTTAAGGATTTGGAGCTTAGTTAAAAGTAGCAAAAAAATTTTAAAATGGCATGTGCCATGAAGGTCCTTGTGGCCTTTGAGGCCTTAATTTGGGCTTGGCTGTGTTGTCCCTCAATCTCATTCAAGGCTTTTACTCCCAGACCCTTCAATTTTAAAAAGCAAAATATAAAATTGTTTCAAGCTAGTTGGATGGTCAAGTAAAGTTTTTCTCCTAATTTTTTCCAATTAAATCCCAAGAAGTTGAACTCCATTTATACTTTTGGTTTTCCAAGTCAATCCTAATTCCAAATAGTGCTCTACTGATATAAACCATTTTGACTTATATTTTAACATTTATGATTTGATAATTGATATTGAATTATCAATTATTAGTTATGTTATCAATTTTACATATAATTTTATAATTTTGTACAAATTTAGTAATGTTTTAAGTGTTTTTAATTATATATCTATTTGTCTACCTATATCATGGACAAACCCAAGTAAAAAAAATTGACAAATTATCGAACCCGAACCCACAACATAGAAGAACAATAAAATGTGGCATTGATTTGGAATCTATTATGCCATTCATTTCCCCCAAATGGAAACAAAAATTAAGCACAATCCAAAAAAACAGTAATTCAAATCCCTTAATAATTGAAGGATGAAAAAAAATCAATAATGGTATGTATGAAGTGTGGAATCCTTGAGAGCGTGAGACATGGACTAGATGCTAGTCTTTGGTTGTGTTGGGGTTTTATTAGGAATATGGTAATGCTATGTTAGTTCATTATATTTATTTTCACTATTTTCTTTTGTATTCTAACTAATTTTTATATTTTTCATATTAGATAGGGTGTTACATTTTACCAAGGTATTATAGGTGTCCATAGTATTATTCCATTTACATGGCATTGACACAAAGTGATAAAAATGCAAATGAAACTCGATTATCTAGGTTTGAAATGAGAAAAACTTGACAAATATTTGAGAACTAAAAAATATGTAACATTTGTAAAAATAGAGAGAAAAACTAATTTTGTTATTTAATGTCCAATTTATTGTGTTGCGCTAAAAATAGACATAATACATTATAAAAATGCTAATCATAAAAAATTGCATAGGATTTTTAAAAAAGCTATTTTACTTTCACTTAAGAAGATTTATGTAAAAACAAATAAGTGGCCATAAATGATAAAATAGTAGGATGTTTCATCATGAAGTATGACCTACTATTTTAAGGGCAGCACTGTTATACTAAAAGTTTTCAAACCTTATTCAGGTATGCTTAAAAAGAAAAACACTTAATATGGTTAAAATATAATTCCAAAAAAATATATTCAAAGTAAAACTTATAAGAAATTTTAAATACCCTAAACCAAAATTGTTCATTCTACGTGCGCTCTGTATTTTTCTACCTCTACGTAAAAATAAACCAAAAAAGATACATATGTATAGAAAAATATCATAACTGCTTTTTGAAAAACTCCAGAAATTGCATGGTAAATGTGGCAAGTCATGATTGCTTAGTATTAATTGTAAGTTTTTCAAGTGTAATGCTTACTATAATAGGATCTATAACTTGGATATACGATGCAACACTGCTTGAGCTAATTTGATTGTGCTCTATTTGTTAGTGCTATCAATGATTGAATGGGTTCGATTATATTTTTTGTAACAATTAATATGAATGTATTTTTAATTTTTCTTTTTTCTAGCAAAGAAGCAAAGTGCAAATCTAGTCTTTGGGAGCAAATGGCACAATCATGGCTGAAGGGTCTACCTAAGGATTATCCAACCATACAGCCAAATATACAAACACACTAGAACTCAATCGGCATAGCAAATAAACAATGATGTGATATTGATTGATTCATTGTCATGAAATTCCATCACAATCTACTACAAAGGACTACAATATGGGCCTCAGCCTGAAATGATACATAGGCACAATCAATGTGCAAATTGCAATCTTCTCACATGATATTGCAATCAATATATGAGCTAGGGTAAGTTGTCTATTACCAACTACCAACTAATTGTGGAATTCCTCTTCCAAAGCTATAATTAAAGCTAGTTCTTCCTTCCAAGGATTTTGAGTGAAGTTTATGTGGTGAGGCTTAACATCTATAGAATGATTTATGTCATCTGCAAGGTGGAGGAAAGTTCAATCCCAAATGAAATGTGTAGATGAGAACCTTCTGGAATGAATGCAATAAAGGATATGCAATGAATCTTGATGTGGTTTATACTACGAACCTCCCTAAGACCAATAAGCTTGAAATTCATTCAATACTGGTGTGAATCTCTAATGTTTGCTACACACTCAAATAGGTCTCCGTCAAGATTTGAATGTTATAACTATTGACCAATAGCTAGTTTTGAGAAGCCAACTA
>VDFB02378558.1:0-73914 GCA_007258455.2 Sequoia sempervirens | reverse complement strand
TTTTACTTTGAACAAACATTGTCACCTTGCATGGCATGTGAGAAGGATTTTTGAAATTACTGTTGGATCCTAAGCAGTTTGTGGGTTGAAGAAATGCCTTTGATGTTGAATAGTTGATAGATTAACAAACTTACAACTATATTTTATTATGTTTATTATTATTTGACCATTCATATGTTCTTTTCAAGATGCACACAGAAGTAAAATATTTTTCTTAAATTTCAAGTGTGTCCAGTTCTACCATGTTGGGAAGCAAATAATCCTTGTACAGACTCCTTTAGTAAAATAGGCAGTTGAATCCTTTTGCTCAAGAATTCTACTCAACTGTATATCCAATTCTTCCCTCCTACCTATGTCAATAGAAGAGAGAAAATGATGCCACTGAACACAAAGAGAGAAAATGTACCGATTTTATGTATTTTTTCTGTGTTTTTACTTTTTATTAAAGTATCAATCTGTATTGTTTTGGTTAAATCTCAAATAGATCTAGTAGTAAAACCAACCAAATTAAATAGTATCCCTAACAATGATAAGAATACCCAACATTTTTGGAGATGCTTAATTTTGAAAATCTTCAAAACAAATATAGTCAACACACTCATCCAGTAGTACTTTCATTTTTATTCTAAATCTAGACATCTAAATTTTATTTTAGTACCAGAGGTTTATAGAAACCCTTATTCTACTTTACCAAAAAAATAAAATCCCTAAAAGAATGTCAATCTCAAGATTCCAGCGCACAATCAACTTTGAGAATTCAATATAGGAATAGCTTTTGGAAGTGGAGGAGTGATTGCTAGCATCGATGGTAAAAGGTAGCTTGATATCAGATGGAGCAACTGTTATAAATGAAGGAATTACAAAAACACATAAATTGATGCAACAAACAGAGATTAAAGACACAAGCAGATTTAATGTTGTCCCATACTCCTTTACTGATTATTTGTTTCCCATCCATAGAGTGAAAGAATGAGCAAGAAGATATGCCTTTGAAGCAGTTGAAATAGGCTCTAATAATGGCTAGGAAAGAGTAATAGAGTATGTCCTACATCTTCCAGCTGCAATATATTGTACGAATGCCCAGTGTCTCCGAGGGAGAGTTGTGCAAATGGAAGGACTTCTCTTGTTTGTTGGGAAGTTAGCTGGAACTAGCCTGAGTCAACTATTCGCACTGCACATTTTGATCCCTTGGTGAAAGCAGCAGCCTGAGGTAAATTCATTGCTGCTGTTATGTGTACATTTCGGGGCTGGTTGAATCAAGAAATGTACACAAAACAGCAGCAACGAATTTACTTCAGGCTGCTGCTTTCGCCAAGGGATTAAAATGTTCAATGAGAATAGTTGACTCGGGCTGGTTCCACCGAACTTCCCAGCAAACAAGAAAAGGGCTTCCCTTTGCACAGCTCTCCCGGGAGACATAGTGAGCATTCGTACAATATACTGCAGTTGGAAGACGCAGGACTTACTCTCTTACTCTTGCATCGCCATTCTCAGAGCCTATTTCAACGGTTTCAAAGGCATATCTTCTTGCTCATTCTATGACTCTATGAATGGGAAACAAATAATCAGTATAGGAGTATGGGACAACATTGAATCTGCATATTTTAATCCCTTTGTGAAAGAAGCAGCCTGAGGTAAATTCATTCCTGTTGTTTTGTGTACATTTCTTTGATTCAACCACTCTCTGCACCACAAAAATTGCAGCCTCATGTGGGAGAAATTACTAAGTATTCTCACAATAAACGGATAAGACAAGGGTTTATGTGAGAAGCCCTCATCTACTCTGATGAAGAGTCTTAGCTAGAAGAATTTAAGGGAAAAATGAAAGTTCTTGATTTGTGTTTGAAGTGGAACTAGCCAAGGAAAACTTGTCACATGCTAGGACAACTCCTATGATTTTAAGTATAATAATCAACTTCTCTCAATGTACTTCTATCATTAATTTTATTAGGTTTCAATGTATGTTGAAGTATTTTTCTTCTTGTGTGGAGAAAAAGGCTAACCTTAGGTACGCCTTCGTTAATTTTACATTAGCTAAAGCTACTTCAAGATACTTCAACAATTTCAATGGTCAGTTCTATCTCAGCGTCTAAATTAGACATGATTCTACAGTTGCGGAGAAGCGGTTGTAATTTGTGAGGCCCTTGAACGAATCTGCCCAGTCTGACAACGGGATCGATCTTATTTATTTGAAAAGACATTTGTTTTTAAACACCGTAGCCAACGAACATAAGGGAGATCGCTATTTCTTTCAGAGTAGTTGCAGTTTTTTTCTAAAATGTTTGAAAGATTAAGAGACCAGTAAGAGTAGTAGCTCACCATTTGATTAAAGGAGTTTGTAAAAGATTTAGAATTAACGACAGCAGTACATTGAGAAAAATTCATTATCGTACTTAAAATCTATGGGCAGTTAAACAAAGTCAAACGCTGAGATTAGTTCATCTGCAATCTTTGTTGCTTTCGTTTCATCTCTTGCAGTGACTGTTTAAAATTTGGAGAAGTCTGTGTTGATTAAAAAAAATATATAAGAGAATCATCTTAGCTTATATATATGGCAGAGTAGATCTTAAAAATTCAATTTATGAACATAAAATTTGTCTGTGAGAAAAGTTTTCAAATTGATTAAATTGAAATAACTTGGCCTTAAAAAAGTAAAATGAATAGTTGACATACCTGTATCCATTTGGAATATTTCTGATTAACTTTCATTTTTCCCTTAGATTTTGCTAGCTGACGACTCTTCATCAGAATAGATGAGGGCTTCTCACATAAACCCTTGTCTTTTCCGTTTATAACAGTTGCTTCATTTGATATCCAGCCACTTTTACCACGACATAGTTTAAAAAGAGCTATGCATTCAAACTCAGAAACACATCTAAGATATTTCCATATGTGGCCTAGCTATAGCTCTCTACAGAGTTTGCCAAGCAATTCTCAGGGTTACTTGTGTGCTAGAATCTGGAGATTGACATCCCTTTAGGGCAACCTCTGGTACTAAAATAAAATTTAGTTGTGTAGATCTAGAATGAAAATAAGAGTACTGATAGATGAATGTGATGGCTAGATGAATGCCGAGCTATATTTTGTTTGAAGATTTTTCAAATCAGACATCCCCAAAAATATTAGGTATTCTATCATCCTTACTGATACTATGTAATCTGGTATTGCTGCTAGATCTATTTGAGACTCGACGAAAGCAGTAAAGAAAAAAAAATTATTGTCAATTAGAAAAATATGTAAGAAAAACTTAGGATCTGGGAGAAATTAAATAGATTAATTAAAAGAAAGCATGAAAATAAAACATAAGAGTAATACATTTTCTCTCTCTGTTGAGTGGCATCCTTTTCTTTGTGTCCTTGACATGGGTGAGAGGGAAGAATTGGGTAAGAGGGAAGAATTGGGTATACAGCTGAATAGAATTCTTGGGCAAATGGATTCAATTGCCTATTTGATCACAGATGAAATCTAATCCGGCCAGCCTCCATGATAACTTTAAAGTCTCAGCTGATAAAAACTCTAATTTCGGCTTCTCCTTGACTTTCAATTATTAGTTATAGAATTCTCAAGAGCCAAATTTAAAGGCTAGGATACATTGATGATGGATGGTCAAGATTGATTGAGAATTAGGGTTAAGCTTAAACATGTAGTCTTTTAACAAGTGTCACATGAGGGATAAGATGGATAGGATTAAGAGGTGTGATGTAAAATGAATGGATGAGATGAAAAGTTAATTTGACTTTTGGAAATATGTGAATGGATAAGATAAAGAGATCTGAAAGGGACACTTGTACATGACGGAAATATTAGATTGTGATCCATGTGAACAAGTTTAAGGGCTAAGATTAAATAGACAAGGATAAAGGTGAATGTGAAATTAATTAATTAAATAATAAATATTTATTTGGTTAATATGATAAGGGTAAATTAATCAAATAAATATTAAATAATTATTTAATTAAAAGTTAAGATAAAATTAGGGAGAAAGATAAAATTAGTTAAATAAATAATAAATATAAATTTAATTAATGGTTTAGGATAGGATATAATAAGATGTGGTTGGATATAATAGTGATTTAACATTATGCATCAATTGTTTTGTTTTCTAAGGGTTTAAATATTGAGTTGTTGAGTTGAGTGGTTTTATAATAGTGTTATTTATATCTTTAAAAGATAGATTTGTAAAACGGATATTTTAAAAATTAAAGTAAAATTTAAATTAAAAACAATATTTTCACCTTTAATTATGAGGTTAGCTAGGTTGGTCCTCAATTTTATAGAAAAATTGTAAGTGTAATCCTCAAATTATAGGGTGGTGCGAGATAAATTTTGATGGGATCTTAGAGGAAATCCAAGAATATTTGGAATAGAATGTGTGATGAAATATCATGGACATTCGATTGGAGCCACTTCAAACAAGAGCTGCACAACATTGAAGTTCCTAAAATGTACAAGAATAGTCTTGTTTTTATGATTTGTTGTGTCTGCTATGTTTTAGCAATAGTGTTGATATTTTAATAACTTAATATTAATCTTGAAATTTTTAAGATGGTGAATTTGTTACAAACAAGAAACATGTATTGTCCTTTCAAAATTAACAATATGTGTATTCAGGTAAAATACAATAAACAACTTGCCCTGCTTATTATGAAATACAACGAATAACCATGCTTATTATGAAATACAACGAATAACCCAAAGAACCTATGGCAACCAAGTAAACTAATTGTAAAGTTAACAATTTACAATAGGCATAATATCTTAGATACGTGTATGATATACTAAATTAGGAAAGAAAAGAGAGTGTGGTCCTCACATACAACATGATTCTGACCCCTTTTTAGAAGAGGGTTATTAGGCATATCTCAAAAAATTAGAAGAGGGTTATTAGGCATATCTCAAAAAAATTAACGGAGTGTTTGTCAATAACATCTTGAAGATTCTTGGAGATTCACTGGTGGAGATAGTGGTAGGTGCAAGAAAATAGATCATGAAAGTTGAATATCTCTTTTTGAGTAAATTTATCATTTGGCAGGAATTAACATTCATGGAGATTTCACTTGTTACTTGGAAAGTTCAAATTCTATACATTTTGATTAAAACTTCATGAAAAGCTACTAGAATTCTATCTTAAAATTGTTGCATCCACGGCTCCCGCTAGAATAGCAACCATAGTACTATACAATGAATAATCACCCACATGTATCTTAATGTTGTGGCACTTACCTAAGCAATTGATTGTGTCACCATTTGATATCATAAATTGAAATTTTGGGGTTAGATAAATAAATCAAGATAGATGCGCTACCAGTTTGCTATCTATGAACCTATGGTTAGTACTAGAGTCAATCAACATTGTAACCTATTTCTTTTTTTAGGAATGGATTTTTGGATAAAGCATGATAGGGATGGGTGGTTGTTTGATTGATACTTTCCCTTGTTCATCATTAGTTTCTAAAAATTTCTTGTTCTCATTCGATGTGTTCTCAATATACAATAGATTCTTTCTATTCTAATCTACTTTTGCATCTAAAATACAATCTTTTGTCATTTTTATCTTCTATTTGGTGAATTTTCAATCTAGTTGTAGACAAGTCAAATTGACATAATGCATTCAACTAGGTTTTATTCATCCATTCGGAAAATAAATCAAGTTTATTTATCAATCTCCTAAGGTCATCAGCTTAAATCAAATAAATCAAACTTATCATCAACCTTTTTAATCAAATAAATCAAACATCCATCATAATGCATATTCCATCCCTCTTGATTTAAATATATCAAATATCTAAGTCAAACAGGTCAAACTCATCCTAATCATCATCCTAGCTAATTAATCCTAATCTAATGCTAATCTCACCCACTTGCATTCTCTAGATATCTCCACTTGCACAAATAAATCAATTTATTGATTTATTAAATCCAAGATTTTCCATCAACATGGCATTTATGGGGAATATTCCCTCAACTTTGAATTCAAAGGCAAGTTGATTTGTCTCTCCAACATTGCATTTATTGCTCATTTTCTTGTCCCCCACTTAGCATTTACTCTCAAATTTGAATTCAAATTTTCCCTCTCATGGGCACTCTTCCCAAATCTTGCACATACATCAACCAATCACCACTTGACAAGTGTCCTTCTTTCGTTTGTCCAATCTTAGTCCCACATTGGTCTCTCTTCAACACTTAGCATTTTGAAAATCCTTAAATAGAAGCTTCAACTTTGAGCAAATCCTCTAGAACTTTTAAGCAAGGTTACTCTCTTAATTTGAGAACTCATCTTGTCCATTTATCATCTCCATATCCATAGCAATTCATCACTAGTTTATCAATCAAGGATTGGGAAAGGGTCACTAGCACATTTGACACCAATCCACTATGAGATACTAGTTTGATCATTAGAATGGTGCCTTTCTATGTTTTGCTTGTTTCTTTGGCATCATTCTTGTGATTAGATGAATCTTATGGGGGATCTTTTATTTGCTTTGGTTTACCAGCAAGAAATACTAAGGGGTTTTTGTTTTTGATCCAATGCAGATTTAGGGTCCTACAAAATGGCGCTAGAAGGAGGGCTTATCTAATTTTAAACATATATAGTTTAAATATGACTATTGATGTATATTTTAAGTCTGCTTTAATCCTCTTTTAATCTTCTTTCTAAGCATACTTTGTTCATGTACTTCAAATTGTGCTTTCATTGTTCAAATATACTAGCATAGATCCCTCCATATTTGGTGTGTATTGCTCAAATTTTCTGATCTGTATTATCCACATTTACAAGTTTCATGAACTAGGGAGCTTGCAATGTCACGTCATTCCTGACCACATCACATTGATTTGGACTATATAATCCCACTTAATGCTGTGAGCATAGTAGTCACTTTTCTCTAGTTGCTGAATATATTCTTTGTTTTGTTTCCTTTAGTAGCTTAGAAATAACTTTTGACAGTGAATTCGTGATTGGCTGTGAAGGTATGTATTTGATCAAGAGTTTTGTACATAGCATCTCGAGGCCTTAAATCTTGACTTACATCATATAGTAGAGCCAAATCAACACAGTCACTTTGCCGCCAACAAAGATTTGAACACGCTGAACATGTTGAAGCGCCACACACTATCTTTGTATATTTTGGGATTCTGCTTAAACCAGCCACGCCAATCCCACTACTCCACGGGTTGAAGAAGCCTAACAGAAGTTCCAAAGTTTGTTAAGTAGATGGCTATCAACACTCAATACTCTTGAGTGTTTGTATAGAGCATTGTGATACACACAATATGCAAAAAGGGGTTTCTTTATTGAGATTTGTGTTGTGCTCTCAATGAAGAAGTAGTGTATTCTTCATGATATATGATGCTAACCAAACCGTGCCCATAATACTAGGTGATGGATAGGAAAGGATAAAGGGAACGTCCAGTGACCACCACTATGACAGGAAGAGAGCAAGGAAACATCAGAAGTGTAAAGTTAGGTTGTGGAATTCCCTTTTACACTTACCAGTTGCATTGAAATTTTCTAAATCCTTTTCCTGCACGCGTATTCTAAATTCTTCTATCCTTCATGCTTTCGTTGGATGTTATTTAGCTATTCCAAAGCTCCCATTTTGGCGCGAGCATGCTGGAAAATGTTGAGGAATTCCGCTTCACACCTGCTAATAGCATGATAGTTTTTTTTTGTTTGTTTTTTTCATTGACCCGTGTAGGAAGGTGAGGGGGCAGACCCTTAAATTTTCCAAGCAAGAAAAGAAGAAGAATCCTAGAGGCCGTGCTCACAAATGCTTGCAGTCATATTCCATCGAGGCTAGGCATAGGCAGAATGATGCCAACTTGAGGAAATCTTGAGGGGAAGATTCTCGGGTATACGGATGGTTATCAGCGCTTGCGGACTTCTGACCAAGAAGACTAAACTTAGCGTACACTAATAACATTGCATTTGATAGTAGAAGGAAACTCTGCATTAGGAAAGACGTTTTCAGTTCATTTGGTGAAGGGTGACATTGGAATTGAGCGTCGAAACCAAGCAAAGACGAACATTAAATTTGAATATTGCTAAAGCATTTTTTAACGCTTGGAGATTCCAATTTACGCTTTCATTTTCTATTTGAAATCAACTCACATCTCTTTTGGGGCTCTTAAAAAGAACACTTCAAATTTTCGTTGCAAAGGGTTAAAATTGAACCTTGGACACCTACTAGATTTTGTTTTGAGGTTAAGAATTGAACAATCAAAACTCACACTTCATTTTGGTGCTTAAAAGAAACTCACAATTGCTTTGAAGTCTATAAAATGAACAAGTTCTTGAATTGTGTGATTTTGTCTTGCGTGCATTTTGAGTGCGTATCCTCTCCCCTTGCGGTTCGTGAGATCTAGGGTGCAAGAGAAACATTCAAAAATGCATTTTATTGCTTTGAAACACTTCGATTTGGGTTTAAAATTGAATATCTTGTGCGGGTGTGATTAGGGGCATTTTTTGTATATTCTCTTTCTTTGTGCCATCAAAGATTGATCGAGTTACGGATTGTGGTTTTGCTTGCTTTTGTTTATCTTAGAGGGCCTGTCTTGGGGAAAAAGTACTCACCCAAGGGAACGACTCAACTGGTAACACTTTAAAGCCAAGAGTATTTCCAGCTGGGATATAAATGTGGGTATTGGTTAAACACCATTAGCACAAGATTGGCTCCGACAAGATGGATCTGAAAGGGGACTCTTGCCGAATGGGTCAATCTCAACGAACGGAAAGTCCTTACTAGAACCCATGCACTAGAATTTTCCAAAATCCTTGATCTATTTGTTGGTGCAAGAACGGTCGTTCTGAAGCCATCCCACACTTTTACGGTCTTCTAGTAGAGATGGAAAGCATGCCATGGGAGTTTCGTGGGTGTTGATGCTTGGCTACCCCGATTGACGTTAATGAGCCGTGGAGGGGAGCTAGTGGGGTCAAGCATCTAACCATCTGCTAGAGATAAGTGTAGCTGGACTTGTCCAAGTGGGGATTCAATAAATGTTGTCTTTCACATCCATAGGGCTTGTACTTGTTCTTTGTTTGAAAACACAGTGCATTTATTGAAAACATTGCAAAACCAACATTCAACATCATCATCAAAATTTCAAAACCCTTAGAGAAAATACCTTTGACAAAGCCCAAGAACTATTGCTTACCCTTGGGATTATGTCCTTAGAGGTTTCTAATTAATTGGGTTTACATCTTAATTTGCTCTTACAAAGGTCAACACCAGGCAACCTTTCTCCTAATTTCTTGGAACTTCCACATAGCACTTTGTGGGACGAAAAGAAGTTGTGACATTGGACATTCAATTTGAAACATAATCAAGTGGTTGTTTTAGGTAAAAAGAACTCATTAAGCAAAGATAACAAATTGGAACCCACACATGTGCTTGATATCTTTTGGTCATATTGGTCTTTTGATTGCTCTTAGAGAAAAGTGTGTTCTTCAATACCTTGGCCTAGTAAACAAAGTCTCTCTAAGTCTCTTAGGATCAAAATCAAACACCTCATCCACTCCAAACATTTATCATCTTCATCCATCCAAACAACTTCAGTGCTTTTGAAAACATCATTCTAGACTTAGGCACATCATCAAAATCAAAATCACCTTGTTTAGTTAGAGGGCATGGGAATGCATCCTTTCTCATGCCTCTAGTTAAATTAGCAATCCTTTGAACAAGTTCATCCTAAGATCACATCCAACATCTTAGGGTTTACGAGTTCATCATCCAAATCAAACAATCAAAATCAAGCCCTAAGTCTAGCATTGATCCAAAGTCCCTAAACATTCATCATCCATATCATTTACACCATTCATCCTTCATCTTGTCATTGGTCTTAAGAACCCTAGAGGTCAATTTTGTAACAAGGTCAAAACACAAGGAGAACATGGAATTCAAAATTGATCCATACATCTT
The DNA here is from genome assembly GCA_007258455.2 of Sequoia sempervirens. Classification (NCBI taxonomy): domain Eukaryota; kingdom Viridiplantae; phylum Streptophyta; class Pinopsida; order Cupressales; family Cupressaceae; genus Sequoia; species Sequoia sempervirens. The sequence goes on along the minus strand of VDFB02378558.1, from coordinate 63,997 downwards.
GAGTAATCCAAATCAATTGAAACTTCAAAGCCTTACAATACCGATTGATTATCAAAACTCACACTTATACAATCCATACATGGGACCATTAACTTTGAAAAATGTCAATAGAACAACAAGTGTGAGTATGCCCAAATCAGAGTTTGGAACACCTTTTCCGATGGTAGATCTAAATCCAAACCTACGAGTCTATCAACCAAACAATCAAAGCATGAGCCTTCAAATGAACAACATCATCCCATCAAATCCCTAAAATCCAAATGAGAATTTACCAAACACAAGTATTCCAAACATGAGCAATGGTCAATTTCAACCCATCATCACAAATCAGAATATTGTCCAAAATCAAACACAACTACAAATCCCAAATCCACTTAAACAAAAGCCGAATCAATGGAGACAAATTTAAAATCAACATCAAATTTCACTAGAGCAACTTGCTTCACATGCCAAACTAATTGAACTATTGGGCAAAGAGATATATTCACTCCAAAATTAATACAATCTTCCATTGGTTAATCCATGTCATCAGAGCATTGAGTTGTGTCCACAACCACAACAATATCTCCAAGGTCAAGAAGTTAGATATCAAGGTCAACCACATCAAAAAATCCAACCCCCACGTGTGGAAGATCAATCACCACATCTCCAAAATCAATCACCACAAGGTCAACTTAAAGTACAAATCTCACAAAGAAACAAGCGACAATACACACCACTTGGGAGACCAATCGAATTAGTCTTGCAACAATTGGTACAAGAAAATCTCATCAAGCTCCCCATCTATGGGAACTATCAAGAACCTCTAGTTAAACCACCAGGATATAATGAGGAGCACCATTGTGATTACCACAAAACAAAGGGACACACAACATTAAGTTGTATTCGACTAAAAAATCTCATCCAAGACCTAATTGATCAAAAGATAATCGCTATTGGGGAAAATGATAGCATTGTCAATCTCTCCACAACAATGGTTGAAAACAATGATCAAGATCTATTCATCAATGAAGATGTTTTCGTCTCATCCAATGAGGCATCGACCAATGATTATGTCAAAAATGTCTCTACTTTACCTAATGGGTTAAAGGGAATATCTCAAGATTTTATTCTAAAGCATGATAAAAATTTCTCACCAAAGTCTAGCAATGGTCCTTCCCAAGACATATTGACATCCTTCGACCTCATGGCAAATTTTTTTTGACTTCAATTACCTATATGCCATCAAAAACAAGTTTTTCTACCTAGGAAGTAGCTCGTGACATATACTAGCTTGCAATCTTTTTGGTATTGTTAGTTATCTTCTTCACTATCTCGAGTAACTCTTGGCATTGATCACTTCCATGCTTATCAGTGATAGCCAGTGAACACTCTCAATACAATCGTTAGCCCCATATTACCATTACCCTCATGGATGGGTCCCTACCCGTGCAACCGTTACAATAGTATTATAACAAGGGTAGCCCATAACAACCTTCACCTTCATGAAACATGTGAGTTTCATCTAGTTCCTAGCAGTAACCCAGACATCATTCATTGCCACGGTCCAATGACTGTCTATCACTACTCAAATATTCCAAAAGTTCACAACTGGGCTGGTCACACATAACATGAATCACAATCAAAATCAACAAAAAAAGGACCTATACATAGATACCTCTAGATATGTAGTCAATTTTCAAAAACATATAAAAGTTACAAGAAACAAACACAAGCTAGACTTTACCCAACATACATACATACATACATACATACATACACACACACACACACACACACACATATATATATATATATATCAATTATAAAGTTTTTAAATCCCTTACATCATTCATTTACTATTCAGAAGAACATCATGTACTAAATACAAGTTATTAGATTTTTTTAACTTATTCATACCCATTTCAATCTCAAAATGAAGCCTACTAAAGAGAGAAGGCCAAACCAATTAGTAATAACCCCAACCCTTGGATTTGTGCCCCTAAACCCTCCCCTTTTGGACTTGAGGTCACAAGGACATCCTTCGCCCAAGGACTGACTCTGTATCAACTTCCAAACAGATCAAAGTCACAAGTAGTTCTATTGTAAAGAGTCTCAAGGGACACATACCCTCAAGTCACAACATTTTAAGTCATTTATACAAAATATCAAATTAAAACATATAGTAGTAATTATTCCCAACTCAATGCAAGCATCACACAACCCCTTACAATCACCTATCAAGTATATCATGCCATCTTTGGTACCTCGATGATAATACCATGTAGTTTATAACATAGGTTTCCATTTAGGTTTAGAGAGTGATAACATGTATACAATGTGAATTTAGTTATCTTGGATATCACATGTATATTGGTTCTTCATATGTTGAACTGCTATATTATACCAATAAGAAACCCCTTAAACATTCATTTATGAAAATAACCCAATAGAATAAATATCATAATTAGGATAAATTTTCTAACGACAACGATAGAAATACTCAACATCTACTCACCATGTGGTAATCCTCTGAAGCCTCAATATGGATCCAACATTATTCTACTATTATCTTTTATTATATGTTGAAGTTCATTACTTTTAAAAGTCTTAATTCACAAAATAGGAAAAGTTCATGCTGGCCACTTATAACTAATTTTAAAATTATTAATGAATAATAAGGTATAAGGCTATGTTATACTATATGATTGTAATTGTATTTATCTCTTAACCTCTGCAAAACCATTGAAATACATGATAGTCTTTTAACATATCAAGGTCAACCACATCAAAAAATCCAACCCCCACGTGTGGAAGATCAATCACCACATCTCCAAAATCAATCACCACATGGATGGTCAAGATTGATTGAGAATTAGGGTTAAGCTTAAACATGTAGTCTTTTAACAAGTGTCACATGAGGGATAAGATGGATAGGATTAAGAGGTGTGATGTAAAATGAATGGATGAGATGAAAAGTTAATTTGACTTTTGGAAATATGTGAATGGATAAGATAAAGAGATCTGAAAGGGACACTTGTACATGACGGAAATATTAGATTGTGATCCATGTGAACAAGTTTAAGGGCTAAGATTAAATAGACAAGGATAAAGGTGAATGTGAAATTAATTAATTAAATAATAAATATTTATTTGGTTAATATGATAAGGGTAAATTAATCAAATAAATATTAAATAATTATTTAATTAAAAGTTAAGATAAAATTAGGGAGAAAGATAAAATTAGTTAAATAAATAATAAATATAAATTTAATTAATGGTTTAGGATAGGATATAATAAGATGTGGTTGGATATAATAGCGATTTAACATTATGCATCAATTGTTTTGTTTTCTAAGGGTTTAAATATTGAGTTGTTGAGTTGAGTGGTTTTATAATAGTGTTATTTATATCTTTAAAAGATAGATTTGTAAAACGGATATTTTAAAAATTAAAGTAAAATTTAAATTAAAAACAATATTTTCACCTTTAATTATGAGGTTAGCTAGGTTGGTCCTCAATTTTATAGAAAAATTGTAAGTGTAATCCTCAAATTATAGGGTGGTACGAGATAAATTTTGATGGGATCTTAGAGGAAATCCAATAATATTTGGAATAGAATGTGTGATGAAATATCATGGACATTCGATTGGAGCCACTTGAAACAAGAGCTGCACAACATTGAAGTTCCTAAAATGTACAAGAATAGTCTTGTTTTTATGATTTGTTGTGTCTGCTATGTTTTAGCAATAGTGTTGATATTTTAATAACTTAATATTAATCTTGAAATTTTTAAGATGGTGAATTTGTTACAAACAAGAAACATGTATTGTCCTTTCAAAATTAGCAATATGTGTATTCAGGTAAAATACAATAAACAACTTGCTCTGCTTATTATGAAATACAACGAATAACCATGCTTATTATGAAATACAACGAATAACCCAAAGAACCTATGGCAACCAAGTAAACTAATTGTAAAGTTAACAATTTACAATAGGCATAATATCTTAGATACGTGTATGATATACTAAATTAGGAAAGAAAAGAGAGTGTGGTCCTCACATACAACATGATTCTGACCCCTTTTTAGAAGAGGGTTATTAGGCATATCTCAAAAAATTAGAAGAGGGTTATTAGGCATATCTCAAAAAAATTAACGGAGTGTTTGTCAATAACATCTTGAAGATTCTTGGAGATTCACTGGTGGAGATAGTGGTAGGTGCAAGAAAATAGATCATGAAAGTTGAATATCTCTTTTTGAGTAAATTTATCATTTGGCAGGAATTAACATTCATGGAGATTTCACTTGTTACTTGGAAAGTTCAAATTCTATACATTTTGATTAAAACTTCATGAAAAGCTACTAGAATTCTATCTTAAAATTGTTGCATCCATGACTCCCGCTAGAATAGCAACCATAGTACTATACAATGAATAATCACCCACATGTATCTTAATGTTGTGGCACTTACCTAAGCAATTGATTGTGTCACCATTTGATATCATAAATTGAAATTTTGGGGTTAGATAAATAAATCAAGATAGATGCGCTACCAGTTTGCTATCTATGAACCTATGGTTAGTACTAGAGTCAATCAACATTGTAACCTATTTCTTTTTTTAGGAATGGATTTTTGGATAAAGCATGATAGGGATGGGTGGTTGTTTGATTGATACTTTCCCTTGTTCATCATTAGTTTCTAAAAATTTCTTGTTCTCATTCGATGTGTTCTCAATATACAATAGATTCTTTCTATTCTAATCTACTTTTGCATCTAAAATACAATCTTTTGTCATTTTTATCTTCTATTTGGTGAATTTTCAATCTAGTTGTAGACAAGTCAAATTGACATAATGCATTCAACTAGGTTTTATTCATCCATTCGGAAAATAAATCAAGTTTATTTATCAATCTCCTAAGGTCATCAGCTTAAATCAAATAAATCAAACTTATCATCAACCTTTTTAATCAAATAAATCAAACATCCGTCATAATGCATATTCCATCCCTCTTGATTTAAATATATCAAATATCTAAGTCAAACAGGTCAAACTCATCCTAATCATCATCCTAGCTAATTAATCCTAATCTAATGCTAATCTCACCCACTTGCATTCTCTAGATATCTCCACTTGCACAAATAAATCAATTTATTGATTTATTAAATCCAAGATTTTCCATCAACATGGCATTTATGGGGAATATTCCCTCAACTTTGAATTCAAAGGCAAGTTGATTTGTCTCTCAACATTGCATTTATTGCTCATTTTCTTGTCCCCCACTTAGCATTTACTCTCAAATTTGAATTCAAATTTTCCCTCTCATGGGCACTCTTCCCAAATCTTGCACATACATCAACCAATCACCACTTGACAAGTGTCCTTCCTTTCGTTTGTCCAATCTTAGTCCCACATTGGTCTCTCTTCAACACTTAGCAGAAAATCCTTAAATTGAACTTCAAAGCCTTACAATGCCGATTGATTATCAAAACTCACACTTATACAATCCATACATGGGACCATTAACTTCGAAAAATGTCAATAGAACAACAAGTGTGAGTATGCCCAAATCAGAGTTTGGAACACCTTTTCCGATGGTAGATCTAAATCCAAACCTACGAGTCTATCAACCAAACAATCAAAGCATGAGCCTTCAAATGAACAACATCATCCCATCAAATCCCTAAAATCCAAATGAGAATTTACCAAACACAAGTATTCCAAACATGAGCAATGGTCAATTTCAACCCATCATCACAAATCAGAATATTGTCCAAAATCAAACACAACTACAAATCCCAAATCCACTTAAACAAAAGCCGAATCAATGGAGTCAAATTCAAAATCAAGATCAAATTTCACTAGAGCAACTTGCTTCACATGCCAAACTAATTGAACTATTGGGAAAAGAGATATACACTCCAAAATCAATACAATCTTCCATTGGTTAATCCATGTCATCAGAGCATTGAGTTGTGTCCACAACCACAACAATATCTCCAAGGTCAAGAAGTTAGATATCAAGGTCAACCACATCAAAAAATCCAACCCCCACGTGTGGAAGATCAATCACCACATCTTCAAAATCAATCACCACAAGGTCAACTTAAAGTACAAATCTCACAAAGAAACAAGCGACAATACACACCACTTGGGAGACCAATCGAATTAGTCTTGCAACAATTGGTACAAGAAAATCTCATCAAGCTCCCCATCTATGGGAACTATCAAGAACCCCTAGTTAAACCACCAGGATATAATGAGGAGCACCATTGTGATTACCACAAAACAAAGGGACACACAACATTAAGTTGTATTCGACTAAAAAATCTCATCCAAGACCTAATTGATCAAAAGATAATCGCTATTGGGGAAAATGATAGCATTGTCAATCTCTCCACAACAATGGTTGAAAACAATGATCAAGATCTATTCATCAATGAAGATGTTTTCGTCTCATCCAATGAGGCATCGACCAATGATTATGTCAAAAATGTCTCTACTTTACCTAATGGGTTAAAGGGAATATCTCAAGATTTTATTCTAAAGCATGATAAAAATTTCTCACCAAAGTCTAGCAACGGTCCTTCCCAAGACATATTTGTTGATGGTGTTTTATGCACTTCTCAACCACCAGTGATCCATTAAGTGAACTACCTCTCTTGAAAGACAATCTTCCACAATCGGATTGCAGAACACTATCCCAAGGTCTCTCGGATGTCAGGTCATGATAGTGCTTAGATACCTCAGTAGTTGATGTGATTTGCTGGAATCACAAGGCGGCCTTACGGGAATACAAAGTGTGGATGTGAAACACGGAGTAGGATCTTCAAAAGGGAGTTCTTAGCATGAAAGCATTCAGGTGTTGGCTGCAGGTTCAAACAGCAATCTTGAACTCCATCTAGTTGTTAGATTCAGCTTTATAAGGTATAATGAACCTTGGTGTTGTTCAATTCCTAAAGAAAGTGAAAAAGAGCAAAGGGGAAGAAAAGTTTCTAAGCTTAAAGCTTGCTGTGAACAGTGATAATGGAGTCCCTGCAATGGACAATTCCTTCAAACAATCTCCCACTTAACCAGGAATTTCACAATATCATGGGAGTTGTGCAATCTTCTAAGGGCTGCAGATTTGTATCCCTCATTCACCACATACATGTATGAATTAAAGACAAGTGTTTGGGGCAGCTTAAATCAGGTCCAGGCTAACTTTACAAAGCTATCTACCTTCAGCAAACAGCAAAAAGTATGGACTAAGGAGTTATCAACAAAGCAGGAATTTTTCATGAACAGCCAACAGCATTCCTAAAATTATCAAAGTAACATGAACAGCTAACTAAACAACAAAGAGATCTAAGCTAACATCTAAGATTGGAGAAATGAATCAATTAACATGAGAGAACACAAGGAAATGCACCAAGTCAATGCTATTTCTCATATATTTCAGCAGCATGTCTTTACAACAACTCAACTCTCACTTTACAAATGAGGGGAGTGCTCTATTTATAGCTTTTCCAAAATCAAATGAATGGCCAAGATTCACTTCCATTGTGTGGCCATGATTCATTACAAATTAGGGTTTCACCTACCCCCAAATAGATTTACAATTAAAAAACATGTTCTGTCTTTTCCCTATTTTGTCATCTAGTGGATGACACTATTTGCATTTTCGTCCTATAGCTGATTGCTGTTTCTTTGGCTGCAGCTACCTTTCTGGGAGGTCTTCTTCCTTGGCTGGGCTGTCTGGTTGCTCCTAAGAGGCTGCGTGTTCAATATGCTTGAGGATTACGACCTGGAGCTTGTCTACCTCGAGGATTTCACATCTCAATGTCTGGTAGCTCCATTCTTTAGCATTCTCTTCCAGCCGCTTCCAGTCCTCGTCATACTTTGAGCCATGATCCCTGAAGAGCTCTGATCTATTGAAAAGCACAGGCAGTGAAACTCAAGAAGTTTGTTGTGGTATCTCCAGTTGTCCCGTCGTTCATCCTTTCCTCAAAATATGACCCGACCTTTCCTGCATCTAATTGCACGGTGGGCATATCATGGCCCGTCATTAGCTTGAGGTACTCGGTGCATTCTACTCGGATCTCCTTGATCCATGCAATATCTGGATCCACCCTACTCTGGATCTGCTCCATCCGCTCCCTTCGATTGATGAGTCCACTGCTTCATATGTCCACCAACGGTGATCCTCTTCTTTCGTTTCGGTTTCTCTTCCCGCGTGCTTTACGGCGTGGGAGGATGGCCTCCAACCGGGGAAAGGTAGAATTGTTCGTAGATATGAGGAAGTGATCTTGAGCTTTGTGCTCTAGGGGTGAACTGAGTCCGGGGAACCCATTGGCTATCACTTTTGGCCAAGCCGATCCTATGTGATGTCAGTTAAGTGACAACTGCGCCTTTAGTTTGTCCTTGGTGATCTTATCACCTTGTCAGTGCACTCACCGTATACTGACTCCTCAAAGTGTCCAACTGTTCCACTGGTGGCCCGGAGTCCTAGATTAGATGGTGGAGATATTATAAGCTACCTCGGCACAGCCAGCGGTTTGGGTGCCACTTGTCGCGCTTTCGGGGCGGAAGCGTCCATGGTTACCTTGGAACAGACCTTAGGCTTCTTCTCCTTTGGTGTGGCTAGAGATCGAGCCAAGATGGCCTCCAATCTCGACCTCGGGTCGCTTAGAACAGGAGTAGTCTTTTCAAGTTGCTTTTCTAGCCAGTCGGGCATGGCAGCCTTGTCCTTGGGTGCCTCATGGCTGCCCTCACCTGTCTCAGTCAGGGGCAAGACTTCTGCCTCCTTTTCCTTTTCAAGTCCTTCCTCCTCCCTGGTAGCATCCTCCTCTTCGTCAGAGTCTTGATAGAATACGAGGCTTTTGACGGGTGCCCTGGTAGTCAATAGCTGAGTGGGATCTTCCATTCCCGCCACCTCTTCTTCCTTTTCTTTGACAACCTCGGCTCTGGGGCTCTTCACAACATGGACCTCGGCCTCAGTGATGGCATGTTTGGGCTGCTCCTCCGGTGGCTACCCCTCTTCACCCGGCTGCTGAGCCGACTCTTCCTCGATGTCTTCATCAAAATTATGGACAACCTCTTTATCTCCTGAGCCATCCCCTTCATCCCTGCCCTCAGAGGAGCCCGTCTCTTCCTCTTCATAAGCAACCTTGTCAATGGTTCTACGCTTGTATTCGGGTTGCTCGTAATAGTCATCGGCCTCCTCCTCTACAGACTTTGAAGCCTCTCGTTATTGTTCTTCTAACTCTTTTGAAATCTGCATGGTGGCCTCCATGGCTGGCGGCCCTGTTGGCGGTTGTGAAGGCTGAGATGTGGCGAGGGCTTGGGCGAGGGCAGCTTGGAGAGTGGGGTCCATTAAAAGTTGCGAGAGCTCGGGGGGAAGACTTTGCAGGTGCCGTGTAATGGCCTCGGGCACGCTAGAAAGGGGAACAGGTGATGGTATTGTTGCCAGAGGTAGCGAGGTGATGGGAGACATAGCAGCCACAGAGGAAGGGGAAGTGGTCATGCTAGAGGAGTCAATATTGATTACGGATCCAGCTGGAGGTGAAGAAGCAAGGTGAACGGAAATGTCCACCGCTTGGGGAGATGAGGCAGTCGCGGTCTAAGAGTTGGGCAGCACACCAGCCGAGGGAGGAAGGAGCAATGGAGGCTGCGTCTCCATCGTGACTACCGTCCTTTTAAGCTTCTTTGGAGATGAGCCTCCTATATCCTTGGTTGTTTATTCTTTGGGGCCCCGGGACTGTGCCGTTTCTGCTTCTTTCCTCTTCTGGGACCTGGTGATGGGGGGAGACTTGGAAGTCTAACCAGCTGATGGGGAGGCAGCAACGTCCTCCGTGGCACTCGGCCCACTTTTGAGTGCCTCGTATGTAAGAGTTACCCCTTGTTGCTTTAGTTGTTCCACTTGCCCATCAACCCACTCCTTGGTGCGAGTTATGATCGGCTGGGTGATGGTATCCAAGTCCTCGACCTCTTGTTCATCCCAGTCGATGGAGGGGATCGCCAGGTTGGCAACCGCAGGGTACTTCAGGTGCACCAATGTGGATTCATCTTCCTCTAGCTGGTCTGGCACCGGAAACAGCTGTACTCTTCTCAAGAACTGCACCGTCATCCGCATGTAGTGTCTCTGGCGAACCTCCTTATCATCTTTACAATCTGCCCAAAAATCTTCAACATGGTACAGGTGGGCGTATGCTGGCCCTAGCGCCTTCCTGACGTGGCCGTGGGGATCCATTCGTGGGCGAACCGTGTACCACTCAAGGTTGTACTCCTTGAGTTCCTTTTCTGAGTTACCGGCGCATTAAGATGTTTGCAGCCGATACTGGCCCTGGCCGACGATCATGGGGTAAGGGATCCCTGCTACGTGCTTCTGGCTGAAAACTGCCTGAATATGTTGGAGCTGCCGGAAAAGCTCCAGGAGAATAATCCTATCATTTGGGTATCTGGGCAGCTTGTTCGGCCGTTCCGTGAATCCCTGGGCACGGATGTAAGTAAATTTAGGGAACTGAATGTACAAGAAGGCATACTCCCTCAGGAGTGCCCTAGCGCTGTGAGATACCCTTCTCTCGAAGTCCCCGGCTATCAGTTTGATAATATGGCCTATGAAGGCATCATTGATCCGGCGGTACTCTTTTTTGAAGTAGCGGTATTGTAGCTGAGGGTACCTGTCAAAAGGCTTAAGCCCTCATTTGTGATCTCCATTCGGCACCATGAAGAGCCCACTATATTGCCTCTTATCCGCCAACGAGTACACCAGGTATGAGGTCATATAAAACTTGTTGCTCTTCTTAACATTTACGAACTGCTCGTGGAAGCAGTTGCTGATGATACTCCCCCAGTCAAACGAGATCTTGGTTTCCACATCTTCATTTCCTTGTATGATCTGCTCAATGTAGTAAGCCATCCACTCCTGGAAGTAGGCGGCTGCTGGGAGGCCCATGACTCTGCTTAGCATAGTCACCAAGTCATGATAGTCCTCTTGAAAATCGCTATGGAACAGCTCTTGGGGAACTTTTGCGGTGCTGCCCCATTTCTCCTTCAACCAGTAAACGTTGATTGACTTCTTGATGTTCAATGGACTGGCATCCCATGCCGCCTGACACTGCTCCAAAGTGGGAACTTACATATGTGGGAATGTCGGAATATGGAATGTTTTTCTAATTCCTTCCGCAGACATGTCGGCAAGGATAATCCCTTCGTTGTCTGTGATTGTCCGGGTATCCGTCTGATAGGCTTCTCGGCAAGCCATTACCAGCTCAGGGGCTATTAGAGACGGTGGGAAGCCAACAGCCTTAGCGATTCCGCTTTGGTGTATCAATCGTGCATTCTTTGTCTTAGGGTCGACCTTGACCCTCTAGGTGAACTCATCTATGTCCACCTGGCCTATGTTGGTGTGTGAGATCTCTTTCCAGTCAGTCGAAACCTTTGACTGGAGCGGTTCACCCTAAAATTGGAACTTCATTTGGTCTTTGTCGTCTTTCCCACGGGCAGCCCTTCCGGATTTCTTACCCTTGTCCTTTTCGGTAGAGGCCCCTAAAATTCCTACGGCCGATTCCATATATCCTGCAGGCAAAGGGCGAAGTTAGCACAAGAAAACACCGAAAACATTAATGTTAGTCCGTATTGCGAGCATATTATATAACCAACCATTCAAATGCATCATAATTTTAATTCTCTAACGATATTGATTTCATATCAGAGCATTTGACCAATCCGGGCCTGGAGGGCCGAACTTCCCTGGCAAGAATGCTTCAGGAAGGGAAAACACGAGCAAAAGCTCCCGGAGACATCCGTTGGCCAGATTTTAATGTTTTAAGGGGTCTATGATGAAGAACGGCATGATTTAGGACGTGGGTCGAAGTTAGATTTTCAATTTAGACTGATTTGGATCGATTTGGGGAGCTCAAAGGGCTCAAGCTTGAAATGTCGCCGGGTGCTGCCCATTGGTAGCGAGGCGTTTTCACCCGGTCAAATTTTCAAAGCCAGGCATTATCTCCAGAATTTCAGCTATCTAAAGGGTGGCAGGCTTGTCGAATTTATTATGTCCCAACTTTTCTTTTCGTGGGCCTTGTCCCAATATAGGACCAAATCTGCAATCCTAAAGGCCTTGATTTTAGCTCGGCGGTCGAACCATCTCTTTACTATGCCCTGATGCTTGGCGAAATTTTCTATTGCGCGGTCTCAGACTTCCTCTAAAAGTAAAAGTTCAGCTAAACGAGCCTCCCTACAATCTCCCCCTTCATAAAAGTCATTGATGAATTGAAGAGTCAGAATTTTCAGGTGGATGGGGAATATGGGCTCAAGACCATAGACAAGGTGGAATGGGGAATCACCAAGGGCAGCCTTATGGCGGGTGCGATCAGCCCAAAGGGCGAAACGGAGCTGGGTACGCCAGTCCTTGGGATTCCTATCTAGCAGCCTTTTGATCACGGTAATCAAATTCTTATTCATGGACTTGGCAAGGCCATTGCCTTGAGGGTAGTAATTGGATGAAAATTTGAGGGCAATCCCATAGTCAAACGCCCAGCTAGCAAATTTTAAAGAAGCGAAGGCAGGTCCATTGTCACATACTAGAGCATACGGACAACCAAAGCGATTTAGAATGAAACTTTTTAAGAAATCAGTAACTACTTCAGTTGTACAATGCTTACAAACTATTGCTTCCATCCATCTAGTACAATAATCAGTAGCGGTTAGAATGTACCTGTGTCCCGCAGATGATGGAGGGCTTACCGGACCGATGAAGTCGAGACCCCACTGTGCAAAAGGCCTTACCTCCAACACGGGCTATAGTGGGACAGCAGCATTCCTCTCCCTGGTCTGGCATGTATGGCATGAACGGACATGGCCATGGGCATCTTTGAAGACAGTTGGCCAGTAGTACCCTGCCCTTAATATCTGATGGGCCGTAGAAGAACCCGATCCATGGCCTGTACCAAACTTATCGTGAAACTCCCTCAAAACACGTTCTGCTTCCTCCTCACCGAGGCATCTTAGATAAACGCCCTCATGATTCTTCTTATAGAGAATGGACCCTTGTAACATATAACCATTGCTTTTCAATCTGAGGGCCCTCTTCTGAACTCCTTGCAAATGCGACGGACACTTATGATTAAGCAGAAAATAAATGACGTCTTGATACCACTCTCCCGGGGAGACATCTTCAAGCTGATATTGCTGCACCGTGAGTTCAGGTCTGGCCTCTGTTGCTGTTTCGGCCATTGTGCGGGTGAGTGCCTGCCCTCTTACCAATTTCATTGGTTGGATCTCCATATCATATTCTTGGAGCAGGGTGACCCACTTGGCCCTCCGTTCGCCCAACTCGTTTTGCATGAGAAGCGTTTTGACTGCTGGGTCAGGGACAATTGCGAACACCTTGTTGCGTAAAATGTAGTGTCTGAATTTCTTTACTCCCCTAACAAGAGCATACGCCTGCTTTTCTATGTTGTGGTAACGCAATTCAGCATCTTTAAAGGGTGCGCTCATGAAGGTGATAGGATGCTCATTTCCTTCGTCATCCTTTTGGGTCAACATACTGGCACAAGAATGCTCCGAAGCAAATGAATAAATATAGAATGGCTTCAGATAGTCCGGGCTGACCAACACAGGCGCCTCAGCTATGGCTCGTTTGACCTCCTCAAAGGATTGTTTGGCCTCTGGTGTCCACTCAACTTTGGCGTCCTGCTTGAGCATGGCATTGAGAGGTTTGACTATTTCCGCGAAGCCAGTAATGAATTTCTGGACGAAATTAATCTTTCTGAAGAAAGACTTTAATTCCTTTTTGCTGCCCGGGGGCTGAATCTTGAGTAGTGACTCAATGCACTCAGGATCAATGGAGATTCCCTGCTCTGAGATGATGTGCCCGAGTAGTCTGCCTTCGGTCACTCCAAAAATGCACTTCTTGGGGTTGAGAGAAACCCCGAATTCCCGGCATCTCTGAAATACTTTGCATAGGTCGGAGACGTGATCACCTCGCTGCTTGGAGAATACGGTCAGATCATCCATATAGATGATTATACATTTTCCAATCAGGTCCTTGAAAGCGATATCCATGGCACGTTGGAAAGTGGCGCCGGCGTTGATGAGCCCAAATGGCATTCTCCTGTACGCGAATGTTCCCCACTTAGTGGTGAATGCAGTCTTATGGCGATCCTCGTATTGTACCATTACTTGATTATACCCAGAGTATCCGTCGAGGAACGACATCATCTGGGAGCCGTTGACAATTTGCAGCACTTCATCCAGTGAGGGCACCAGATAGTTGTCCTTTTCTGAGGCGCGGTTGAGATTACGGAAATCCACGCACAATCTGATCTCTCCATTCTTTTTCCTGACCAGGACCAAGTTAGCCACCCATGTAGAATGCCTAACGGAAAAGATGATCCTTGCTGAAAGTAATTTTTGCACTTCCTTGTAAACAATAGGTTCTAGCAGGGCATTAATAGGGCGCTGCCGTTGACGGAAGGGCCTCACCTCAGTCTTTAGAGGGATGGTATGCGTGATGACCGATGTGTCGTATGTTTTCAAGTCTTCGTAACTCCATGCCACCACGTCAGGATATCTGCGCAAGGCATCCGTGATTCCCCTCTTCTCTTCGGGCGTGCATACCTTTCCAATAAAAACATTCTTGATATCCTCGGTCGTTCCCAAGTTGTGAGCACGACACTGGCTGCTTATAGTCTCCTTTTTCGTTTGCCGGTCTTGATCCCTGATCTGATCCAGGTCGAATACACGCTCCAGCTGAACCATCCCTCTAGGGATCGTGTTGGTTTTCAGATTGATAACCCCTTCTATGTCCAACTCAGCTTCCAGTGGATCAGCTTCATCGATTATTTGGGCAGCAAAGACGTCAGAGCTTGTGATGAACTGGAGGATATGCTTGTCGTCATTGAAGACCTACATATGAGTGACATTATCCGGGACTGATGGCGTAGATGTCAGCTCAACAGTGAACTTCTTAAGCCCTGACAAAGAGAGGGGTTGTAACGTGCTAGCTGCTTGAGCTAAGGCATCAGCTATGCGATTTTGGGCATGGGGAATCAACTGTATGTTAACTACATCTAGGCCCTCTAGGAGGTCCCACACCCTGTGTCTATAGTTGGTGAGTCTTCGATCATGGCATGAGTACAATCTCCTGACCTGCTTAACCACAAGTGCAGAATCCCCGAAGATTTGCAGTACTTTCACATTCTTCCTCAAGGCCATAAGAAGGCCAAGGACCAAGGCCTCGTATTCTACCACGTTATTGGTGCAATAAAACTGTAATCGATGGGCAGCAAGAAATGTCTTACCCGTCGGACTGATGAGCTCGATCCCCGCTCCAGCTCCCTATCTTGATTTTGATCCATCAAACCGGAGCGTCCAACACTCGGAGGATTCCTTATTCTCAGGTTTGATTGAGCCTTCGTTCTCTTTTGGCTAGACATTGGGTCTAGTGATCTTAGGAAGGCTTTCCTGGTTGAGGCAACAACCAGCAGGTGATCCGGGCGGTGCCTCCTTTGGTGTTTCCGTTGGAGGAGCAGCGGTTTTCTTAACCTGCTCCACTGCTGCTTGGCACAAGCAACAGTCGAACTCAGAGTGAGCAGCGTTGTGAACCCTACACCAATTCGGCAATAACAGGTCTTGGAAATTCATCCTAGCTCCTAAGCTGAGCTGATCTCTTGCGCACTTTCCCATAAACTCTTGGAAGCCATCGAGCAATCCCTAGTCGTCACTTTGAACCGGCTCGTCATCAGCTTCTGCCAACATTTCTTCATCTGGGGGCATTTGCTCAGAGCCCGCCGAGGGGCTACATAATACCAGCAATACTTCATCTATCCGTTCTTCCTGAAGCTCAAGCTCATTTTGGTAAGCAAAAGGGCGGTAATTCCCCAAGTCAGTCTCTGCAAACAGCACCTCGCTGAGATTATTGTATTCTGTGATCATATATTTCATCCAGGGTTCATGGTCAATACGAATCTGGTTTGGCAGCCCCTTCCACGGTAGCCACATGTGAGATAAGTCAGTGGCGGTGTATCCGTTTAGCGCCTTGGTGAACTCTCTTCCCAGAATGATTCCATAGGCATCAGGTATGTCTGCCACTTGGATGTCCACAACCTGCTGTATCCGAGGGTCCGCAGCGATTTGCATGGGGATGCGATTTATTTCGCCCACGATATTAATCTCTGTTTTGTCGAGTTGGGTGACTTTTCTCTTTGAAGGCGTGGGGGTGATGCCAAGAGCTTTGCACACGGCCAAGGGCATAACGTTGGCAGACACGCCTGAATCGAGCAGGCAGTTGTGCAAATTCTTGCCAAAGACCCTAATAGTAGTCAGGAACGGGGGAGTTTCCGGTTTCCCTTGGAGGATGCCCATGGGTGTGTCCATTTGAGCTATTTGGCCTCTGTTTCTGTCACCGCCTGTGTCCTTGGTCTGTTTAAATTGCTGGTCCTTGGGAGGCTGTCTGCCAGCCCTCTCTGGTTCCTTTTTAGTGTATCTGCCAGCCGACTAATTGATGGGCATATGATTCCTTCTTCCGGTGTTGTCCTGTATCTCTTGTTCCTTCCTGGGCTCCTCAAAGGTTACCCTCTTGGTCGGGGTTTCTTGTGTCGTGCTAGGTGAGGGAGTCCCATTCAGAACCCTGAAAAAGGCGTGCCTCATTGCAGGAACCTTGAGCAATTTGAAAGCCGACAAACTAATTTTGACCTTCTTGAACTCCTCCGCCACATACTCACCCATTTGCTCGATTTCAGAGCTAAAGGCCTGGCCTATGCAAGAACTGGGGGTTTGACTCTTGGTTTGTCCAGTCGGATTTTGGGGTTGGCTCTGGGGCTGGCCTTGCGGTTGGTTTTGGGGTTGGTTTCTGTTGAGATATTGGGCGGGTATATGAGGGAGACCCGGGTTATTGCTAGCATTTGGATCAGGCGGGGTGGCGAAGTTGTTTGGCAGAGTAGAAGTGGTGAAGGGTCCACCGGCTTGCCTATTCTTAAGAAAATAGGGACTTGACCGTTGATGGAACATGTGGACTTCATCGACGAATGGCTCTTCTTCATCCATCAGAATGTTATCTACCGAATCAAAAAGCTGAGCTAGAGTTGATTCATTGCTTACCTCTTGCGCTTTCTCATCCTCGATGGGGGCGGGCTCGGCTTCGGGCTCGTTGCGGTCTCCTCGCGGAAACGGCGCCTGATTGAACACCAGACATGAGGAATTGTAAGGCTCCGATGGGACGATGTCCCTGTAGTTGGCGTTATCAACGACATTTTATACTTCTACTTGGAAGATTTCTGCAGCTGTCTGGAACTCAGGGCAATCTAGCTTAGAATGCCTGCTGGTTTTGTGAAGTCGGTACCATCCGGACAAAGCTGCCTCGGCCAAATACACACGGCTGGATGGTCGGTCATTGCCTGCTGGTTGATCGAACGACGTGGGGACACCGCCGTTGTTGGGCCTGATGTTCCATGTGCGATTTTGTCTCTTAGAAGGTCTTCTTTCTGTGTTTTGATTGGAATTCTGCCCCCTCTCATAATTCTGGCCCGAGGAGGTGCCTGCTTCCCTATTATCTCTGTTGTCTCTATTGTCTCGAGACTCCCGACTGTCCCTGTTGAGATTGGTCTGAAAGCTGCGTTGGGAGGCCTGCAGCTAATTATTCTGGTTCTTCAAATGCGTCATCTCTGTGGACATCTTCTTAATCATTTCGGTTAGCTCCTCCAACTTGTCCTTCTTGGCCGCACCTCCAGGCGACGGGGCCAAATTTTAGAGAAAAGCGGGCGGGGCTGCCGGCTGATTTTGATATGCTGGAGGAAAGTTCGGTCCTGATAAGTGCAACGGCGCCTAGGGCTATTGGGAATAGGCTGGCTATTATGGAGCTATTTGAGAATAGCTGTAATGCTGCTGGGGCTGCAAGTAAGATGTTGCGGGAGGCGCATAATTCAACGGCTACCCCGGATGCGGCACCATAGACAATTGTGGCACCTGGTTCATGAGAGGAGTTTGGTGAGCAAACACTTGATTGAGCCCCTGAATTTGCATTGGGTGGGCGACGGGCCCCAAAGAGGGCAGTGGGCCTGAGATATTTTGTCCCAAATCCGAACTTGCAATGACAGCCTCCGCATAGGCAGTCAGTAAGGTGGCAGGCAGTGGGCGCATCCTTTTTACCAACGCCGCTGTGAGGTTATCCAAGGCTGCGTAGTAGACCGGCAAATTAGCCGCATCATTATGGAGGTATGGATCTTGAAGCCTCATGTGAGCCCGATGGAAGCGATCATTGAAGGAGCTAATGGGTTCGTTGACCTCCCTTTTGATAGACATGAACTGCTGGTAAAGGTCAGCGGGGTTGACAAGAATCTTGTACTTTTGCAGGAAGACATTCTTCATCAGGGTCCACGAGGTGATCGATCCCTGCGGTAGATTGATGTACCAGTAGAAGGCCTCTTCTCCCAATGAATGCGGAAAGAGGCGACACGCCATGTCCTCATGACCTACCTGCATTTCGGTAATCGCCGTTTCGAATATCTTGATATGCTCTTCGGCCGTTCTTTGCATATCACGTGGATGGAATTTTGAAGAAAAGCCCTCCGGATTCTTGGGCATGTCATTATAAACAGCAAAGTGTATCGGCGAAGAGTTATGCGCAAGCCAAGCCATGAAGGGAGGCGGAGGTGGAACTTGCTGCTGGAGAACAGGGATTTGGGGCTGTATTGGCAATACAACCACGATTTGAGGCTGCCCTTGAGCTATAGCTACCTGGACTGCGCTTTGGGCTGAAAGGGCCGGGAGAGGAGCGAACCCCTGGCTGCCGGAAGGAAGATGTGCAAATGCTATTTGAGACGGTTGGGTGGAAGATGAAGGCCAGCCAAGTGAAGATGGAGGTGAAATGGAGGCGGATGAAAAAGAGGGAGAGACGAAGCTGCTTCCTTGTGCTCGTCTTGCCCTCGTGGGAGGCTGTAATTCTTCAAATTCTCCCTTGTTTGGTGCTGATCATAGAATCCTTTGAAACCTTTCCGGGGAGAATGATCTGATCCGATCCAGCTTCGCCTTATCCCGTAGCTCAGTATTTCGATCGCTTCCCTCCTTCTAGCGCCAATTTTGTTGATGGTGTTTTTATGCACTTCTCAACACAGGCAGTGCGTAAGTGCACTACCTCTCTTGAAAGACAATCTCCCACAATCGAGTTGCAGAACACTATCCCAAGGTCTCTCAGGTGTCAGGTCATAACAGTGCTTAGATACCTCAGTAGTTGATGTGATTTGCTGGAATCACAAGGCGGCCTTACGGGAATACAAAGTGTGGATGTGAAACACAAAGTAGCATCTTCAAAAAGGGAGTTCTTAGCATGAAAGCATTCAGGTGTTGGCTGTAGGTTCAAACTTCAATCTCGAACTCCATCTAGTTGTTAGATTCAGCTTTATAAGGTATAATGAACCTTGCTATTGTTCAATTCCTAAAGAAAGTGAAAAAGAGCGAAGGAGAAGAAAAGTTTCTAAGCCTAAAGCTTGTTGCGAACAGTGATAATGGAGTCCCTGCAATGGACAATTCCTTCAAACAATCTCCCACTTAACCAGGAATTTCACAATATCATGGGAGTTGTGCAATTTTCTAAGGGCTGTAGATTTTTATCCTTCATCCACTACATACATGCATGAACTAAAGATAAGTGTTTGAGGCAGCTTAAATCAGGTCCAGACTAACTTTGCAAAGATGTCTACCTTCAGCAAACAGCAAAAAGTATGGACTAAGGAGTTATCAACAAAGCAAGAATTTTTATGAACAGCCAACAGCATTCCTAAGATTATCCAAATAACATGAATAGCTAACTAAACAACAAAGAGATCTAAGCTAATATCTAAGATTGGAGAAATGAATCAATTAACATGAGAGAACACAAGGAAATGCACCAAGTCAATGCTATTTCTCATATATTTCAGCAGCATGTCTTTACAACAACTCAACTCTCACTTTACAAATGAGGGGAGTGCTCTATTTATAGCTTTCCCAAAATCAAATGAATGGCCAAGATTCACTTCCATTGTGTGGCCATGATTCATTACAAATTAGGGTTTCACCTACCCCCAAATAGATTTACAATTAAAAAACATGTTCTGTCTTTTCCCTATTTTGTCATCTAGTGGATGACACTATTTGCATTTTCGTCCTGTAGTTGATTGCTGTTTCTTTGGCTGTAGCTACCTTTCTGGGAGGTCTTCTTCCTTGGCTGGGCTGTCTGGTTGCTCCTCAGAGGCTGCGTGTTCAACATGCTTGAGGATTACGACCTGGAGCTTGTCTACCTCGAGGATTTCACATCTCAATGCCTGGTAGCTTCATTCTTTAGCATTCTCTTCCAGCCGCTTCCAGTCCTCGTCATACTTTGAGCCCTGATCCCTGAAGAGCTCTGATTTATCGAAGGCACGGGCAGCGAAACTCAAGAAGTTTGTTGTGATATCTCCAGCTGTCCCGTCCTTCATCCTTTCCTCGAAATATGACCTGACCTATCCTGCATCTAATTGCACCGTGGGCATATCATGGCCCGTCATTAGCTTGAGGTACTCGGTGCATTCTGCTCGGATCTCCTTGATCCATGCAATATCTAGATCCACCCTACTCTGGATCTGCTCCATCCGCTCCCTTCGATTGATGAGGTCCCTGCGCCATATGTCCACCAACCAGTGGTCCTCCTTCTTCAATTTCAGTTTCTCTTCCCACGTTCTTTCTGGCATTCGGAGGATGGCCTCAACCTTCGGGAAGGTAGAGTCATAGATAGCAGGGAAGTCAGTGCAGAGCTTTCTTGTGCTTTCTAGGGACTAAACTAGGTCCAACAACTTGTTGGCTATCTGCACGGCCAAGTCGATCCCTATGTTTCCGACCTTTGTAACTTGCTGGAACCAGTCCTCCATGGTCCTCTCTAGATTTTTCCTCTTTTCCAGCTTATCTATTTGTTCCTTGGAGAGCAGTTGTGGCGCAGCCGTGGAGGTAGTGGGGAGGTCGTCGATTGAAGACCATTGTTGGATGTAGTCAGTTAGGGCAGCAACCTGCGCCTTTAGTTCATCCTTGGTGATCTTATCCTGCTTAATCAGGTGCACTACCGTAGCCACTGACTCCTCAAGATGTCCAACTTTCTGTTCCCTGGTGGCCGTCCCTAGGTCGATGGTGGAGATATTATAGCTTACTCCGGCCTAGCCAATAGTTGGCGTTGCCACTTGTGCTGCTTGGGAGCCAGAAGCGTCCATGGTTACCTTGGAACAGACCTTATGCTTCTTCTCCTTCTTTGGTGTGGCTAGAGATCGAGCCAAGATGGCCTCCAATCTCGACCTTGGGTCGCTCAGGATAGGAGTGGTCTTTTCAAGTTGCTTCTCCAGCCAGTTGGGCATGGCAGCCTTGTCCTTGGGTGCCTCATGGCTGCCCTCACCTGTCTCAGTCAGGGGCAAGACTTCTGCCTCCTTTTCCTTTTCAAGTCCTTCCCCCTCCCTGTTAGCATCCTCCTCTTCATCAGAGTCTTGATAGAATACGAGGCTTTTGACGGGTGCCCTCGTAGTCAATAGCTGAGTGGGATCTTCATTTCCCGCTACCTCTTCTTCCTTTTCTTTGACAGCCTCGGCTCTGGGGCTCTTCACAACATGGACCTCGGCCTCAGTGATGGCATGTTTGGGCTGCTCCTCCGGTGGCTGCCCCTCTTCACCTGGCTGCTGAGCCGACTCTTCCTCGATGTCCTCATCAAAAGTTTGGACAATCTCTTTATCTTCCGAGCCATCCCCTTCATCCCTGCCCTCGGAGGAGCCCATCTCTTCCTCCTCATAAGCAACCTTGTCAATGGTTCTGCGCTTGTATTCGGGTTGCTCGTAATAGTCATCGGCCTCCTCCTCCACAGACTTCGAAGCCTCTCGTTCTTATTCTTCTAACTCTTTCTAAATCTGCATGGTGGCCTCCATGGCTGGCGGCCCTGTTGGCGGTTGCAAAGACTGAGATGTTGCGAGTGCTTGGGCCAAGGCTGCTTGGAGAGCAGGATCCATTAAAAGTTGCGAGAGCTCGGAGGGAAGACTTTGCAGGTGCCGTGTAATGGCCTCAGGCACGCTAGAAAGGGGAACAGGCGATGGTATTATTGCCAGAGGTAGCGAGGTGATGGGAGACATGGCAGCAGCAGAGGAAGGGGAAGTGGTCATGCTAGAGGAGTCAATATTGATTACGGATCCAGCTGGAGGTGAAGAAGCAAGGTGAACGGAAATGTCCACCGCTTGGGGAGATGAGGCGGCCGCGGTCTGAGAGGTGGGCAGCACACCAACCGGGGGAGGAAGGAGCAATGGAGGCTGCGTCTCCGTTGTGACTACCGTCCTTTTGAGCCTCTTGGGAGATGAGCCTCCCGTATCCTTTGCTGTTTGTTCTTTGGGGCCCCCAGACTACGCTGTTTCTGCTTCTTTCCTCTTCTGGGACCTGGTGATGGGGGGAGACTTGGAAGTCTCACCAGCTGATGGGGAGGCAGCAATGTCCTCCGTGGCGCTCGGCCCGCTTTTGAGTGCCTCGTATGTAAGAGTTACCCCTTGTTGCTTTAGTTGTTCCACTTGCCCATCAACCCACTCCTTGGTGCGAGTTATGATTGGCTGGGTGATGGTATCCAGGTCCTCGACCTCTTGCTCATCCCAGTCGATGGAGGGGATCGCCAGGTCGGCAACCGCAGGGTATCTCAGGTGCACTAGTGTGGATTCATCTTCCTCTAGCTGGTCTGGCACCGGAAACAGCTGTACTCTTCTCAAGAACTGCACCGTCATCCGCATGTAGTGTCTCTGGTGGACCTCCTTATCATCTTTATAATCTGCCCAGAAATCTTCAACATGGTACAGGTGGGCGTATGCTGGCCCTAGCGCCTTCCTGACGTGGCCGTGGGGATCCATTCGTGGGCGAGCCGTGTACCACTCAAGGTTGTACTCCTTGAGTTCCTTTTCTGAATTACCGGTGCATTGAGATGTTTGCAGCTGATAGTGGCCCTAGCCGAGGATCATGGGATAAGGGATCCCTGCTACGTGCTTCTGGCTGAAAATTGCCTGAATATGTTGGAGTTGACGGGAAAGCTCCAGGAGAATAATCCTATCATTTGGGTATCTGGGCAGCTTGTTCGGCCGTTCCGTGAATCCCTGGGCACGGATGTAAGTAAATTTAGGGAAATGAATGTACAGGAAGGCATACTCCCTCATGAGTGCCCTGGCGCTGTGAGACACCCTTCTCTCGAAGTCCCCGGCTATCAGTCTGATAATATGGCCTATGAAGGCATCATTGATCCGGCGGTACTCCTTTTTGAAGTAGCGGTATTGTAGCTGAGGGTACCTGTCAAAAGGCTTAAGCCCTCGTTTGTGATCTCCATTCGGCACCATGAAGAGCCCACTATATTGCCTCTTATCCGCCAACGAGTACACCAGGTACGAGGTCATATAAAACTTGTTGCTCTTCTTAACATTTACGAACTGCTCGTGGAAGCAGTTGCTGATGATACTCCCCCAGTCAAACGAGCTCTTGGTTTCCACATCTTCATTTCCTCGTATGATATGCTCAATGTAGTAAGCCATCCACTCCTGGAAGTAGGCGGCTGCTGGGAGGCCCATGACTCGGCTTAGCATAGTTACCAAGTTGTGATAGTCCTCTTGAAAATCGCTGTGGAACAGCTCTTGGGGAACCTTTGCAGCGCTGCCCCGCTTCTCCTTCAACCAGTAAACGTTGATTGACTTCTTGATGTTCAATGGACTGGCATCCCATGCCGCCTGACACTGCTCTAAAGTGGGGATTTGCATATGTGGGAATGTCAGAATGTGGAATGTTTTTCTAATTCCTTCCGCAGACATGTCGGCAAGGATATTCCCTTCTTTGTCTACGATTGTCCGGGTATCCATCTGATAGGCTTCTCGGCAGGCCATTACCAGCTCAGGGGCTATTAGAGACGGCGGGAAGCCAGTAGCTTTAGCGATTCCACTTTGGCGTATCAATCGTGTATTCTTTGTCTTAGGGTCGACCTTGACCCTCTGGGTGAACTCATCTATGTCCACCTGGCCTATGTTGGTGTCCGAGATCTCTTTCCAGTCAGTCGAAACCTTTGACTGGAGCAGTTCACCCTAAAATTGGAACTTCATTTGGTCTTTGTCGTCTTTCCCACGGGCGGCCCTTCCGGATTTCTTACCCTTGTCCTTTTCGGTAGAGGCCCCTGAAGTTCCTACGGCCGATTCCATATATCCTGTAGGCAAAGGGCGAAGTTAGCACAAGAAAACACCGAAAACGTTAATGTTAGTCCATATCGAGCATATCATCCAAATAATCATTTAAATACATCATAAGTTTAACCCTTAGACGATATTGATTTCATTTCAGAGCAATTGAGCAATCCGGGCCCGGAGGGCCGGACTTCCCTGGCAGAAATGCTGTCAGGAAGGGAAAACACGAAAGAAAGCTCCCAGAGACATCCGCTGGCCAAATGTTCATGTTCCAAGGGGTCCATGATGGAAAACGGCATGTTTTAGGATGTGGGTCGAAGTTAGATTTTCAATTTGGATTGATTTGGATCGATTTGAGGAGCTCCGGAGGTTTCAGGCCGGAAGGCAGCCTGGCAAAGGAAGCCGGCGGCGGCGGACGTCAGGCGGAAGTCCGGAGGCCGGATCCCGGGAGGTAAAAGGGACGGCCGCATTAGGTTTAGTTTAACAGTTTGTACCGGACGACATTCGGGGCAACGGGGCCTGGAGGCCGGGAGGCCGCTAGCCGACGGCCGCCGTGCAAGTTTTGATCGTTTCGAATATGCGCTTAGCAGACGTTCACCGTGATCCCAAGGCGGGATCTACGCTGAGGGACAGCCGCTGAACCTTCCCTGATGATGACGCACAAATGGGCGCGAAGGATATCGACGTCGGTAGGGCCGATGCTCGGCTGGTCAGCCGTGATGATGTTTGGCAATGTAGAGCAACGGCGGCGTGAAAGGGATGACTCGGCCCGGGTCGAAAAGGTGGCGTGACGGGCCGCCGCCAGGGATTTTAGCGATGATCTGAGCAGCGGCGGCGTTGGGAGACCGGAACCTGGAAGGCGGAAGGATCCGCAGAGGAGGCCGCCATGATCGAATAAAGTTAGGGCGACGGCGGCGGCCAAGGACATCCCGGAGCCCGAAGATCGGGCGGCCGGCAGGGTTCCGCCGCGAGCAGCGGCGGAACTGTCACAGAGTTCCAGGACAGAACTCCGGACGGCCGGGCCTAAAGGCTCCGGGGAACGCGAAAACAGGATTTAGCCGGAAGACCTTTATTTTAAACGGCGAAAAGTTAAGGGTGGCAGCTCGGGACAGGAAACCTGGAGGCCTGGGCCCGGAAGGGCCGACCTCCGCCGGATGGGTTCGTGGCTCCGATCCGGACGGCGACGGAGGGTCTCGGGCCCGGCGGTGTTCTTCGCACTGTGCGAAGAACACCCGCGACACGGACAAGTCCCGGGAGACGAAAATTGAGACTCCGACGGGGCTCCAAAAATTTTGAGGATGTGGGTTTGGGGCGCAATGCAAAGGGTGTTCATTTTATGCAATTAGATTCAGTTGCTCAATTTATTTAAATCCTTAAAATGATCAAAAATAACGGGAGAGCGAACGAGGATGGCCTACCTCCAACTCGCTAAGCGGGACGATGATGGGTTGCACCGGGAGTTGTTAGAACGATGTTGAGGTCGATCGTGACGAGGGTGATTACAGTGGGCTCCAATTTCGTCGCTGCTCCAATTCGTTCAATTCGCAAAGTTAACAATGAAATTAGGGACCATGGTTTATATACCCAACCACTCATTAATGCCGCATTAAATGCATCGTACGTCCGCGCCAAAATTCGTTGAGATTCAAATTCGAGTCAGCGGCGGCAACGAGGGCCTCGGGATCTGGCGGGCGGGAGGTTGCGCGACAACGACCGCTGTGTGAGTTTTGGTAACCTTGGAAAGCGGCGGCGATAGAGCGGCTGGGTCCCGGAAGGCGGGGTGCAGCGAAGAGTTTGCCGCCATTTACATTTTGCACATTGTTTGAATGGCGGCGGCGAAACGGACCACGGGACTCGGAAGGCGGGCCGACGCGCCTCGACGGCCGCCGTGTTATGGCCGTCGCGGGCGGTAATCACGGGGCGGAAGTCCGGAGGCGGACTTCCGGCCCCGGCCCGGCGGAGCGGATGCCGGCCGGAAATCCCCGAATAGCAACGAACGCCAACACCGGGCGACCGGAGGGTGGAAGGAGCGGTACATAACGGCCGGGCCGTAGCAAAAGCAGGAGGGAAACCCGAAAGGGGAACCCTGAAGGCCTGGGCCCGAAGGCGCCCAGGGCCACCCCAGAGCCCGAAAGGCCTTAAGGAACACACAAGCCCCCGGAGGGCAGGAAAACAAAAAGGGGAACCATGGCCGATGTTAGAACGAAACTTTTTAGGGCAAGATCGGCGAGACGGAACGTCAAAAAAGAGGGGCACGCAAAACGAGGCAGCCCCAAAAGAACCGACATGGTAAAAGAAAAGAGGGTCCCCGTTCTGAACGGGGCGTGTGTGCTGAGGGCACAACAAAAACAAGTTCCTTGAAAATCACATTTCTACTATATGGAACCCTTTAGGCCACATGATCCCTAAGCTTGTACCCATTCACACTAATGGCATAACTAATGAGGGTACTCTTTTAAGAATTGTTATCAAACTTAGATCTCTTCTCCTTAGGCACATGAACATATGATTCATAACCAAATACTCGAATATGTCTCACCGATGGATTTCTACCAGACCATACCTCCATTGGTGTCTTATCCATAAAAAATAAAGTAGAAGACCTATTAATTAGCTAGCAAGGAATGACACCAACTTCATCCCAATTTGTTTTTTGAGGCTATCTCTACTAAGCAAACCCCTATCCCTCTCCATTAACGTTCTATTCATTATATCTACAACTCCATTTTGTTGAGAATAATATATTGAGTTTTCTTATGTCTTTCAATCCCATGTTCCTTACAAAACATGTTGAAATCTGCCAAACAAAACTCATAGTCATTATCAGTTATCAAATGTTTAAACTTTCTATCCTTCTAATACTCTACAAGAAATTTAAACTCTTTAAATTTATTAAAGACTTCAGATTTGATTCTAAGGAAATAGAGCCATGTCCTTCTACTATAATCGTCAATGAATGAAATGAAATAAATATAGTTTGCAATCAAAGGAATATTAATAGGACCAAACACATCAAAATGAATCAATTCCAACACCTTATAATATTTATGAGAACTAGAGTAAAAATAAACACAATTTTTCTTTCCATAAATGTAATGTTCAAAAAAATTGGACTCAATATTACAATCATTCATCCCCTCAAAAATATTTTTATTTTTTAGGGTTTTAAGGCCCTTCTCACTAATGTGGCCAAGCCTTTTGTGTCATAACATATTTTTCTTTGCTAAATTTTCATCTTCATAGAATGAGCACCCTTAGGTACCTAGAAATAATGACCACTAAAAGTAGATACAATCATCTTCTTTCCTACTTATTTTGATGATGAGGATGAAGACTCTAAAGTTCATTTCTTCATAAAAAAATAAGTATTGCACTAAAAGTGCATACATCAAGCTGAAATAGAGTGCTAATTTGAACACCATTCCCCAACACCATAGCTCCTTTCATCATCTTGCATCCTCCATTCGAGAAAATATATGCACACCTAGATCATTCAATTTACTTATAGATAATAGGTTCCATGCCAAACCAAGGATATGTAGTACACTATTGGTCCCCTTCACTCTACCATTAGAGAATCAAATAAAAAACCTTCCACAACCAACAATATTTAGAAGAGAGTCATCACCCAGGTACACCTTCCCACTACCAAAATTTTCATACTTAAAAAAAAACCCTATGTGAGGTCATGTGGAGTGTTATACTAGAGTCAATCAAACACACATATTTGGATGTAGGTACTACCAAAGCAATGATAAATTCTTGGCCATCATCTTGAGAAGACTTGTCTAAATCAAAGTTATTGATTTTCTTCTTCTTATTTTTCTCCTCTTTACATTCCTTACAAAAGTGACCCGGTTCGCTATAATTCTAACACAAAGCCTTGTAATTTCCTTGAGACTTATATGTCCCATAGGATTTGGATCTTCCTTTTTTTCTTTTTTTGTATACTTTTCCTTTAATTTCTCCTTGGATATACCACAAACCATAAGACCCTCCTTATTAGCTGATTTAGAGGATTTTCTTTGCATCTCCTTAGAAAGATGAGATGCAACCACATCATCCATCTTGAAAGTGGTAATCGTACTTTGAATAGCCATAGAAAGGAAGTCCCATGAATCTAGTAACAAACATAATAATTTCATAAAATGATTCTCATCCTTCATCTTTACACCAAAAGAGGACAATTGAGAAACAGGCATATTAAATGAATTCAAGTGATCCACAAAAAATCCTCCATCCTTAGAGAGAATAACTTCTTTCTTAGGAATAACTTATTCACTAGGGATTTAGCCTAATAAATTTCTCCAAGTTTCTTCCATAAATTTACAACCATTTTCTCTTCATGAACATTTAACAGGATAGAGTTAGCCAAGTAGAGTCGGATTATAAGACCAATAGCCTTTTGATCCATCTGATTCTAATATTCTTGTTTCATGCCCATTGGCATGGAACCAGATACCACAAGCCATAAATATCTATCCAGCAATTGGTACTCCATATTGAGTTTCAACAACTCAAAGTTGCCTCCATTGAACTTCTCTAATTCTAACCTCCCATATGTAGTATCTCTCTCCTACAAAAAATATTACAAACCTACTATATAGGCTCCCACTTAAATAAATATCGCTGCAAATATCCCTCTATCCAACAACTAGAATCAAAGATAATCAAGCTCTGATACCAACTAAATGGAAGCAAGGTATATAAAAATGCTTCCTAACACTGATCTAAGAGGAGATGTGTATAGTTTTAATTCTATTAAAATTATAAATTGAGATGCACAATAGAGAGATTAATAAATTAACATCACATACAATTATAAAATCCCATAACACAATATATATGTAGGTAAAACCCTTTTAGGGAAAAATCTCATAGTACAAATCAATAGTGATTACAATACACTTGTACAATAAAACTTATTCCAAGAGTATACACTAATGTTGAATTTTGGAGCAATTTTGATAACATAACAATACCTACAAATAAACCATTACAAAATACTCCCTTAAGAACCTTATTTATAAAGAAATACAAGAATAGAGGAAGCTTCATGGGCAAGTAACAAAGGATGGGTTCCCAAATTCAGGTGGCACACTTTTCCAACATATAGTTGACTTTAGTGACATTTTTTGAATGATTCCTTATCCACCTTACATTCCTCCATACTTTGGCACCCCAAATTTTCTCTAAATAGGTGTATGAAAAATTCCTTACAATATCATAGAATCTATCATATATGAAAACTCTTATAACTATAATAGAATCTGTCATAACTGACTAATAATAGAAGATGCTTATTACATTATCTTACAACTTGTTATATGTCAAAATTGGGCATCCACTTTCCCATACAAATATTCTAATCAACACTTGTCCAAATTTTCATATCTAACCTGACTCTTATGCATCATAACTTTGTCATAGGAATCCATCATAAAATTGTAATAGGAATTTCTCATAAAATTGTCATAAGAATCCTTCAAATATGTTGACACATGTCAAGGAATATCTTCCCAAAGTGTGACACATACATTTCCTTGTGGGACCACAACATCCTTGTCATATTTCATGTCACTTTCCAACATGTCAACAACTCACCATGTCAAGTCATATTAGATGGCAAATGAATATGAGCAATAAATTACAACATAAGCATAATTAAATTACTAAATTGATGCTAGGAATTTCAAAGGTTGAGACACCTTAATTGCCAACAAATAAAAAATATGGTGGATGGTTCATTTGGTTATGTTGATTGTTTTCACAATGAACCAATCAGGTTATAACAGGAACATATGAGCTTTCCAAGCTCAATTATCGAATATCTACTAAACAAGTGGCCAACTGACAAGATATGGCATCAATTGCTTTATCTCCTCCACTTCGGGCTCTACAAAACCCAGGAGGGTAATCCCACAATGTATATTATACTATTATTTAAGACAATTCACATGTACATTGTATGTATTTAAGCAGATATATTCTCAATCATAGCTAATAAGTTGAAATTCACCAAGGAGTTGGAAATTCCTTGAAAAAACCACACACCTTAAGTTGAGAATACCAAAACGATATGAAACCAAAATTTTAAAGTAGATCTATGATTATTTTAAAAGATTGTTCTCAGGTTGGATAACTGGGGTCATGAAAATATTAGAATGATTTATGATCAGTGCCATTATCTTTGGGCTAGGAGTCTGAGCAAATTGAGATATAAGGAGTATTTAATTCTGAACATTCAAGATCTATACAATATCACTTAGCAATTCACAAATCAATAACCAAATTCTAAAGACTTCTTATCACATCCCTAGATCATGCATAATAATTCATGATCTGATTCAAGCATTTTAACTTCTTCTGTGAACAAGAGCTAAAATAAAAACATATATCAAAGTATGAAACGATGATAATTAATGAATTGATCTTTGATCAATATTTTCATTAATAATTCACATACACAATCAAAATTGAGAGACTATAGACTTGGAAAATCTCCATTATCATTATGTTATATCCAAAAACCCTACATTTAACAAAACATGCTACCTAGACTAAAAGCATTTGATAAGGACTAAACATATTATCTTTGTGTTTTGAATTCTCACAATACAACTTCAGTATTCAACAAAAGACCCATACAAATGGCCCTGAATTCCATTTTATGAAGTAAGGGAGCAAAACAAGCTTCAGGCCAAGTATACACATGCCACTATAGGATTGGACTGCAAGAAGAAAGATTCCCCAATTCAGTTATATTTGCATTTATCAAAGTAGAGGGAAACCAAACAAGACAAAGTTCACATACATTTGCTAAGAGGATTAAATTTGTCTTCAAAATCACATGTCAAAAAGAATAAATATCTTCATCACGACACCTTGATATCATCGAGAAAAAAGGAAAACTAATGTGGATTGAAAATGAGTTAGCATTTCAATCAGCATTCCACATCACCAATAATTCACAAATCCTCAGTGAAACATATGTTTTATACACTTGTAATTTCTATGGCTAGACCTGTACAATACTTGATCAATTATAGGTTTCATACTTCAATCCAAACCAAAGTTTCCAACATACACACTCACCCATTCTTGATACTCTTCCTCTGATGGCCATTCAAAGTCCATAATTTTGTCCATGGTCTTCCTGTAAGGGGAATATTTGGTTCCAACTGCATTAGACTTCCTATCAAAATCCTCCATAAAACTGATAAGAAACGTAAGCTTTTTCATGGTGTTGTTGAAGACATCGATATTAGCTTCCCTACAGATTTCTCTAACCTGGGCAGTAATTACCTCATCCAGTTCCTTCTTCCATATATCCAATGGTTTCACCTCATTATTAGACACCTCAATATCCATCAATAGTTCTAAATCAGTGTGATTGTATAAAGATAACAATTCTATTATCTTCTATTCAAGTGGAGCATCATATCCCTGGAACTTTTGCTCGCTCAATTCACTCACAAACTCATAAACTGGTTTTACAACGGGGTACTTATCTTCATGCTAGCCAGCTCCCACTAAAATCAACTTCAACTTTTCAAGTCTTGAGACCCATTTTTTTAAGGTTGGTATGACCAACATATTATCCTTTCGGGATAACTTCATTGCATGTAACATGAGAGCATAATTGTCATGCACACTATTGAGTCTATCTTGAATCATTATGTTCAAATGTCTTAAAGTAGTGTTGAAAACCTTTGAGATGTTCTCATACATGGTGTCCTAGGCTTTCTTTAGCAACTTTTTATGTACCTCAATTTGCAGAAGCAATTTTGATCTATGTTAGATAAACTAGAGCTTGGTCTATTTGTTTCCTCCTCTCCAATTGAACCTTGTCCTTGATCACATGGTATTATTGCTAGGGACTAACTATAAACTAAATGTTGCATAGATGTCATAAGATAAACTGAGAATGGGTGGCTTGAGCTAGGATGACCCTACTCCATTTGCATCTCTGGCCTTTGCTTATAGAATGCCAGTTCAGTTTCTAATGTAGCCACCTTTTGTTGGCTAATATCATATTCCTTTAGGAGATCACTATATTTAGCTTTAAGATTATCCCTTTCCAAAGTGAGACCCTCCACAGTCGATCAAGTGAACCTAACAACATTTACAACCATGTCTGCAACTTTTAGGGCTAGAGTATCAACAACCCTTTTCACAATCAATTTACCACTTAGCTCTAATGGTTTTGCCAAGGTTGGTTTCTGAGAAGTTGGAGATAGTGACCATATTGCTAATGCTTCCCAATCCTCACTGAAAGCTGGACCTTTAAGTGCCATTTCTAACTCCTCTTTTATTTGTACTAGAGGTCTCTTAGTCCTTCTTATAGCATCCAAAATAATTACATCAACAATGTTCCAATCTGGTAACAACAATACACCACTTTTCTTCACAAGTTATCTGCCTTCTTGGGCATTAATATTTTTAAATTCATCCTTCATAAATCTTCTTACATTTACCTCAATGACAATTTTAGGCACATCAAGATGCAAACTCCTCTCAACAATCACTTTTTGTGCATAATTTGCAACTTTGGATTATGACCAAAAATCCCGGAATGCCGAAGTTTCAATAAAAGAATCATCTTCCATAAACTCTCTACCCGCCTCTACTCTCAAGTCATTTGCAATATTTAACCAACAAATATCGAGTTTCCCCAATCTAAGGATGCTCTGTCCCGAACATGAAGTAACTGCTCCTTCATGAGGAGGCATTCCAATCTGCATTTCTTTAGGGGTGACAAGGATATCATCTTCGTCTGTATCAGAATAATAAGCTAATGGTTTTTCTTCAATCCTTTGCTTCTTTTGAGGTGGTTGTTCAAGAGGGGAAAAAATTTTAGGAGGTGAATCAAGATCAATTATAGGAAAAGGGGCCTATGCAGGAGAAATTGGAACTGTACTCTTGTGAGAGTTTTCTATTGGTTCTTTAGAGATGACAGGGGCTATTGATTTACCTTCTTCACTTGCTACCTTCTTCCTCCTAGAATAAATCCTCAACTATTTGTGTGGTTGATATGTAGACCTTTCTTCTAGTGGTATTTCAACATTTTCCTCAACCAACATTGCCTTTCCTTTATCAGGAACCTCTTGTTGCTCTCTCAGAACACCAACAATATTCTCAAAATTATCCATGACATACATTGCTCTATGGAACTCATCTTGTATATTTGGCAAGGGATCATATTGAAGATTATTCTTCTTTCTGGCTTCCACCATTTTTTTGTAAGACAAGTACTTGGCCTTTCTTTCATCCTTCTCATTAGTGTTGACAACATCCCTGATGAGATCCTTTGAGAAATTAGAGGTATGCACAAAATTACCCATTTTCTTAGCACTTTAAAGTTTTCTTATGAAACCTTCTGGATCATGATTCCTTGGATCCACAATTAGTAGTTCATAAGGAGCTAGCAAATTTTCTATTCCTTTCAATCCCCTTTAGTCACAACATAATCTGCAAATACAATCCACTCTAGGAAGAAATATCCCTTCCTTTCTGACTCAGGTAGATGTGTTTCTTGTGCAACTCCCAACTACCTCATGATTTCAAGAAAACCTATTCTCAAGGGAACCTTTGCAAGAAAAACATGTGGGCCTAAACTACTACCATATACCCTGAGAATTTTTTTATTAGGATATAAAACAAAATCTCCCTGGTTGTGACTCAAATTCAAATCTTGCCTTAACTCCCTCAGTCTCAAGAACTCATGGATTTCCTTGGGAATCCTTGGTGGTCAGTACACTAGAGCACTTCTTATCTTGGATGCAAAAGAATTTCTAAACATCACAAAATTATACTTCTTACCATCTTTGTCCAAGATACGGGTCCAACAATGAACAGGTAAATCAACATTATCCTTCTTCCTTTCTAATGTAATCACCTTCTCAAAGACATTATGTCCATTGTATAGGAACATATGCATCAACAATGAATACCACCAAAATTTTACCCATTGTTTTCCTCCTTTTAGTTGAACTAAGCCCTCATGGATATGATTAGCCAAGTAGGTTCCATAGTCATAAATCATACTATATGGTGGGTGTTTCATATGTGTAGCCAGGTAACTATACTCTAGTTGTAATGTAGCAAGAGGATCAACACCTACAATTTGGTAGAAAAAATACACAGTCTTTCTGAAATAACTGGAAAAATAGCTCATTGGGAAGGGTTCAAGCTACCCATCACCAATCTTAACCTTTCTCCTTTGATTCCCAGTTCTAACCATTGTAATGTGTGAGGGAAACATCCCTAACCTAATGAATACCTTGGTTTTGTTATATTTTGTTAAGATTGTATCCATATTCAAAGGAATCATACTTGAATTCCTTTGATGTAGGTCAGACACCTTTTCAATTTCTTCATAGGTTACTTTTAACATCACCACCCCATCATATGATCTGACCACCATAGAAATTGGATCATAATTTGATGTGATATCCTTCAAGAGGTCCACATCCATAAACAAATTGGGAACAATCAGTCTTCCCATATTCAAATCCCACATGTTACTTAAAGGAAACCCGATATTTCTATTCCCAAACCAATGTTGAAACATCTTGCACCCAGTAAAAGGTAATTTGGCATCTTTAATGAAACATGCCTTATCAATCAAACCCTCTTTGACAGTTGAGCCACGAAAAAAAGCCCTTCCCTCTAGTTTTTTATTGGTAGACTAGGGTAGCAAATCAATAACATGCTGAGGTAGGGTTTTGGGCTAGGCAAAAGAAGAAGAAGCACCAGATGCTTTGGGAGCCATGGGTTTGTGTGCACAAAGAAAATTCTGACAGAGGAATTTTACCTATTCAACTCCTAATTTTAATTCATGGCTCAAGACGAGAGCTACTTCTAGCAATTTATAGGGCCAAGGATTTTTTAAAGACACAAATTAACCCTACTTTTAAAACAATGAAAGCATAACAAACAAACATATTCATTTTAAAACAAATAAAATAAAACCCTAACTCAGAAAATTGAAAAGGTTTGAACTTGCGTTTATGGTACATACTGCTTTCAACCGTGTCTAGCCTTATTGCCAGTTGGTACAATCTTTGTAATTCGTTTATCAACTCCTCATATTGTTTAGGACACATCTCTGGTTCTCAAGTGAGCAAGAATTGACCACATATAAATTTTGATAGGGACTGAATGAGGCTATCGGGTCACTTCGGGTGTTGATAATTGATATGCCCCTAACTTGTAGCTTGTTGTAATGATGAATGGTCCCAACCAGTTGGGTTCTAATTTTCCTTTTCCATTTGTGTTTGGGATGTTCTTCTGGTTCTCCTTTAGCACAAGTTATTCGAATTGAAAGGTCCTGCTCCTGATCTTCTTGTTATAGCTCCTTTTGAATTAGTTCTGATAGACCTGTAAATGGTTCAATGCTTCTATATGTTGCTCATCTAGTAGCTCCATCTCATTTAGTCTTGATACTCGGTATTCTTCATTTGTGATGAGGTTTTGTAGTGATATTCTTAGTGACGGGAGCTCGATCTCAATGGGTAACACGACCTCTGATCTGTAGACCAAGGAGAAGGGGATGGCACTTGTTGGTGTACGGATGTTGGTTTGATAACCCCAAATGGCAAGATTTAGTTGTAGATGCTAGTCACGACCTACGTCATTGATTTTCTTTTTGAGGATTTTCATAATGGTTTTATTTCTAGCTTCTGCTTGGCCATTGCCTTGGGGAGAATACATAATGGAAAAGAAATGTTGGATTTTGAATTTCTCACAAAGGTCAAGAACATTGTGATTCCTGAAAGGTGTCCCATTATCTGAGATAATAGCTTGGGGAACACCAAATCGACATATTAAGTAGTTTAGGATGAACTTTGATATCTGCTTTTGAATGATGTATGTCATGGGGATGGCTTCCACCCACTTGGTAAAGTACTAAGTGGAAGTTATGATAAACTTGTGGCCATTGGATGAGGTGGGGGTTATTTTTCCAATGAGATCGAGTCCCCACTGCGAAAAGGGCCATGGTGTGAGGATGGGATGAAGCTCTTGAGCTGGAGCATGGATGAGGTCCCCATGCTACTGACATTGTAGGCACCTTTTGACATAGTCATGTGCTTCTCTTTCCATAGTGGGCCAATAGTACCCCATCCCTAGAAATTTCTTAGCCAAGGTCATTTCACTCGAGTGTGAACCACAAATACCATTATGTACCTCAATTAAGGCGGTTGATGCCTCCTCAATGTTTAGGCAACATAATAGGGTTCCTTCTATGCTCCTACAATAAAGGGTATTTCCTAGGATGACAAACCAGGATGCTTTCTTGACAAAGGTTCTTTTTAGGCTTGAGGGTTAGTCAACAGGTAGGATCCCTATTCACAAGTAGGTATAAATGTCATGGTACTAGGGATCACTGGGACCAACAATTTTGCACACAAATTCTAACTCAGGTACCTTGAATGTGGGCATGAGAAGCTACTCTACCAATAATTCATGTTTTGGGACATTGCGGGGTGATCCCACAATAATGGGTTACAATTTTTGGCCAAACTTGACATTAAAATTAGGATTTTTAACCAGACATTCACTTTCTTACACCTATAGCCGCTAAACCATTAAGGTTTTGAAGATGAATCAAACTAGTTATTTGTTAGATATTTTGTGTAGATTCTAATTATATTTAAATAAATAAATAAATTGTGAATCATTTTATGTAATTTTTAATAACTTATTTTTCTACTAATCAACATTTTTAAAAAGTGATGTTTACTTCGGCCCACATAACTTTTTTTATAGATATAATACAATTATAATTTTTAAAATACAAAATTTTCACACCAATATCTAGGGAATGGATATTTTTTCATAATTTTTTGTTACATATATTTTTTTAATTAATTTTCCAAGTAAGCATAATTATAATTTGGATAGAGGTGTACTTCAGCCCGTATAACTTTTTTTGTATTCATTTGAATTAACTTATTCTTTTTTTGTTGGAATAAGGACATCAATACCTAGTGCACATGTATTTTTTAGAAATTTTTTCTCTATTTTTCTATTTTTTCGTATGTGTGAAATAAAGAACTTGATGTTCATTGAAAATCCTACATTCACAAGAAATAAAAAATAAATATAATAATCAAATTAAACATATTTAAAATTTTACTTTTGGGAAGCTTATAATAAGGGCTACAGGCTTACAAAACATAAATTTTAAATGAATTCATTTGATCACCCAAAAGGTAAATCAAAAGTGGTTTTATCAACATTTTGATAGGTGTAGAGGAGACTCGATTATAGGTATGGTTTAAATCTAACAAGGTTCTATCCAAGGAGGTTGGATCTAAGGGGGTTTGATCAATCCCTCTTTAATTAAAATAATTTAAATGGAACCTTTAAAGTCATAAATCATTGTATTTTCTAAAAATATGTGATTTCAGGCAAAAATCAGGATGTCCCAAAAAGTGTAACCCATTATTGTGGAAGCACCCTGCGAGGGATGTCCAGTAGGGATCCAATCTTTTCCATGGTGTTTGTTGCTCTGTTGTTTGCGATGGGAATATGCTCAAATGTGATATCAATGAATGATTCTTTGAGGCTTTCTACCAACTTTTTGTATGGAGTTAGCTTATCATCCTTTGTTTGGTACTCATCATTGACTTGATTTATTATCAGCTAGGAGTCCCCATATACTATGAGGGCCATGATGTGCCACTGCACTACTATTTTGAGACCTATGGTTAAAGCCTCATATTCTACAATGTTGTTAGTGCAGGGGAATGCTAATTTGTAGGATCTAGGTATACAGTCCCCCTATCAGGTGATGAAGAAGACACTAGATCCCGATCCATGTTGCATGTAGCAACCATCAAAGTAGAGTTTCTAGTGGTTGGCTATGTTGAGATTGAAGATGGATTCATCTAGAAACTCTAATATGAGTGGATTCTCTGAATACATGGGTGCTTTTGCAAGCTAATGTATGATCACCTGGCCTTTGATTGCTTTTTGTTCCACATACTTGATGTCGTATTCAGATAGAATCATGACCCAATTAGCCATCCTTCCTATGAGCATTTCCTTTGACAATAGGTACTTGAGGGGGTCAATCTTGGCGATGAGTTTGATTTTGTGTGCCAACATGCAGTGTCTAAATTTTTGTGATGCAAACACTACTACTAGATAGGCATTTTCGATGAATGAATAGTTTAACTCATTCTTGACCATTGTGTGGCTAATGTAATATATGGCCCTCTCTATTCCATTTTCATCATGCTAATCCAAGAGAGCACCGAGGGCTGTCATTGTTGTTGATACATAGAGGATTAGTGGCTTTCTTGGGATCAGTGGCATGAGGACTAGAGGTGTGAGCATATATTATTTAATTTTGTTGAAGGCTTCATTACACTTATCCTCCTAGTTGTACGCTACCCCTTTGTGGAGTAGTTTAGAATAAGGAATTTTCTTGTCTTCCAATTGTGCTATGAATCTACAGATGGATTGGAGCCTACCTTGGAGGCCTCTCAACTATTTCAATTTTTTGGGTGCTTCCATCTTGAGGATTACTTTGACCTTGGTGGGATCTATTTCAATACCATCTCACAATCATGCACTCCATCTGGAGGTCCACATTTATGATTTTTTGATCAATGAGGTTTTGGATTAGGTTTTTTAACCTCATGCAACTATTAGTGGTGTGCCCTTTGATTTTTTGAAAGTCACAGAGCTAGTTTTCATTGTACCAGGGTGGTTTCACCTCTGGTTCTTGGTAATTCTCATAGGTGGGATCCTTGATGAGGTTTTTGTTTATCAATTTCTTCATGATGACCTCAAGTGGTTCCCCAAGGGCAGTGTACTTCCGCTTGGTGGGATTTTTATTTTGTGAGGGTGGTATCCCTTGATTATTTAGGTTATTAAATTGATTATTGGTTGGTTGGTGTTGTGATACTACGTTGGTTTGGGTGTTGTTCTGATCATTTTTTTGTGGTTGTTGGTAGGTTTGGGTGTTTTTCCTCGAAGCACTGATCATAACCTTAGCATCAACCATACCATCATTTGTGGCATTTTTTTTCCTTGCCAATGTGTGAGGTTTCTCATTATAGTTGTTGGATGGGTGATTATTTTGTTGTTTAGGATATGTGGGTGTCCCTCCTTATGAAATAAGGGCTCATTCAATGTTAAGCACTGTAGGGATCAATTGATTGTATGTGGTGATACCTTGCACCTTGAGATGGAATTCCAAGGTTCCTTTGAGATTGGAGATGATGGTGCAAATTTTTTGTTCTTTTGACATGACCCATTTGCTCATATTGGCCTTGGATTGCCATCATTTTAGGAATGAAGCAAATGATTCATTCTTTCCTTGTTTAAGAGCTGATAGTTCCTCTAGATTGACATCCATACCGATATTGAAGGCGTAATTTTTTATTAATGTGTCTACTATCTCTTGGAACATTTTGGTGCTAGGAGGAAGGTGAGAGAACCACTCCATGGCATGGCCAACCAAACTTCTAGGAAATAGCCGCATCAGATATGTATCATCGTATGGGACTTCCATGCAATGAACTTGGAATTCCCTGATGTGATCTTCAAGGCTTTCCATCCCTTGATATTTTTCAAATTTGGGGATCTCAAATCCCTTTGGGAATACTTTCATTACAAGGCTCCTGTCAAATGGATAGGGACACAAGTTGCTGGGTGTCTTTGTGGTTTTCCATGATTGAAGATCAAGTACTTGTTGTGAGAGTAACTTGATTTGCGTTGCTACATCATTTTGTGGATTAGGGGGTGGGATGAAGGTGTTTTGCAGTGGTTCACTTGTTGGAGAGATGGGTGGATTGTTTGGTGTGTTGGTGGATGGTGCTTGCATATTTTGTTACGCCAGTATGCTTCTACTTGCTGCTATCTGAACAATGCTTGTTGTTGATCCTGTTGTTGTTGCGCTAATAGTGCATGTTGTTGAGCTTCTTGTTGTTGTTGCACCAATAATGCTTGTTGTTGGGCTACTTCTTGTTGCTCTTGGTATTGCTTCAGCGCTTACTGGTATGCTTGTTGTTGTGTGAGGTATTGTGCTTGTGCTTGCACCTGTTGAGCTTGGTACTGGGCTCAAGCTTTCACTTGTGCTTGAGCTTGGTCTTGTGCTTGTTGGGCAACTTGTGCAATCTCTGTAGCTTGTGTGGCTTGTGCAGCCTACACAGCTTGAGCAGCTTGGGTAGCTTGCTATTGTTGTAATAGGGCTTGGGCTTGAGCAACCTTTTGTGCTTGTTGTGCTTGTTGCACTTGTTGTGTGGCTTGAGTGGCTTGAGTGGCTTGTGCTACTTGTGTTATTTGTGTTGCTTCCTGAGCAGCTAGTTGTGTAGCTTATTAGTTTTGGATTTGCTAAAGTGCCTTTTGATAGGCAACTTGTTGAGCAACTTGTAATGCAATTCTATATTGGCTTGATGTATTTGTGTTTGGTGGTGGAGGTGGTGGTGGTGGTGGCAGTGGATTTGGTATAGTGTTTGTTGCTATGGTGATAGGCATCGTCGTATTGATGATTGAGATTGTGGTGGATGGTGTGATTGATATGCTTGATCCTGGAGAGACCATGTTTTGAGATACTTGGGGGATGGTTGATGATTTGATGGTGGTGGATTGCATTATCAGGATGGTTGTTATCTGTTGTTACGATGTCGATGACAAGATGGGAGGAT
Organism: Sequoia sempervirens; assembly: GCA_007258455.2. Taxonomy (NCBI): domain Eukaryota; kingdom Viridiplantae; phylum Streptophyta; class Pinopsida; order Cupressales; family Cupressaceae; genus Sequoia; species Sequoia sempervirens. The sequence goes on along the minus strand of VDFB02378558.1, from coordinate 23,190 downwards.
TTTGTATGATATTTTGATTGATGATCGGAGGTTTGATTTTATTTTTTTGATTGACATTTGGTAAAGTGGGAAACCCTAAACCGAGAGGTGATGTGGATACTAATGGCAAGGGGGGGAGTGGTGGAAAAGTGAGTGGCATAATCCCTTGGGGAAAGGATGAGGATTTAGGATCAAAGATGCCCCCTAGTCCAAATAAGTCTCCTCTTTGCAAGGTTATGGGGAGAGCAGTTTGAGGTGTTGCATGAAATGATGATGATAGGTCATTAGGATAATGAAAGGTGAGGGGGATATATGGTTGCGATGGATTTTGTGGGATGGATTTCCCCAAGATGGTGTTTGCATCTAAATCTTGATTATTCACAAGGGGGTGTGTTTGTAGTGCATTAAGAAATGCGCTCCCTTTGTTAATAATGGGTTGAGTTGGAGAAATCGATGATGTAATTTGGGGGATGGGTTGAGTGATGCTTTTGAATGGAGGTGTAGATGAGATTAGGGGCATGGATGAAATTGGAGGCATGACCCCAAAAGGTGGTTCCACAATGGTACTCATATCAAAATAAAAAGGGATTTTATCCCCTTGTTTTGCTAATTCAAACATGTATAGTGAGGGATTGAGTCTCATCATGATGTTGATGATTCTATGATTCTTGAGATTTTGGACCATCTTGGTGATCTCATCTTGTGTCATTCTGAAGGAATTATTAATGATATCCTCTATTTGACCTTCCTCTTGAGGATTTTGTGATGATGAAGGAAAGTTAGTTAGAGGATTGTTTGATCCAATGAGATTCATTTAGGTATTGGTTTGGCTTAGGTCACTTGAAGTTGATGTTTCTTTTTTGATCTCCATGTTCTTCTTCTGTTACGATCTTGTTTGAACCATAAAATGAGGCTCCAAAAGAGAAGATCTAGGATGATTAAGGATCAAAGGTGTGATGGTGAAATGCGTGAAAGGTGGATAATACAAATTTTAAACTCTTAGAAGATCTTGAGAGGAATGGTAGACTTTTGGGACTTACAGATTTTTGGTTTTTGATTTTTTATTTTTGAGTTTGGATTCTTGGATTTGATTTTAAACTTGACCTAGGTTTGGATTGTTTTGATTTTGGATAATGAACAAATGGATCCTGAGATGTTGGATGTTGTCTATATGATAGATTTTCTCACAAGATGATAACTTGACTAAGTGTAGGGAGAAGGATGCATCTACCCACACCTAACCAAACAAGATGATTTGATGATAGTTCAACTAAGCATATGGAGAAGGATGCATCTACATATACCTAGCTAAACAAGATGATTTGATGTTTTGATTCAAGGATTTTGATTTCAAGGATTTTTATTTGTTTCAAGGATTTTTGATTCATGGATTTTCCAAAAAGTCTAGCATGAAGGATGATTTCAAGATTTTCAAGAGTTATTGGTGAGATGATTTTGGTTTGATGTTTGAAAGATGAATGAATATTTTATTTTGATCATATATGTACCTAAAAATCTCTTGTTTACAAGACCTTAGTTTTGAAGAACATGCTTTACTCTAAACAAGGTGTTCAAATTATTGAAAAAGATTTGGATTTTGACAATAATAGAATGAGTACAAACCGGGATTGTTTCTTATGGCTTTTATATAAAAGTTAAAAAGTAGTCTTCATTTGAATTCGTATAGCAATGAGAGATGCTTTTGATGATCTTTTGGACTAAGATCTTTTGACTTTGGTTTTCAGATTTTGATCTTGTGTGAAATCATTTGAGACACATGTGTCAGATTTAATTGTTCTTAGCTTTTCTTAGTGAGTTCTTTTTACCACAAACAATTCTTGCTTAGGTCTTTGAGCTAGATGTCTAATGTCTTAACTTCTTATCATCCCAAAAAGTATATTATGTGGAACTTCAATGAAGTGAAGGAAAAAGTTACCTATTGTTGACTTTAGTAAGCAAATTGAGATGTAAATCCAAATGTTTAGAAACCTCTAAGGATATAATCCCTAGGGAAAGAAATAACACTTGGATTTTGTCAAAGATATTTGCTTCCTAAAGGGTTTGAATTTTGATGACAAATGTTGAATGTTTGTTTTCCCAATGTTTCTGAACAAGAAAAGTGTTTTGATTTCAAGAACATGTACAACCTTATGGCTATGAAAGACTGTATTTGTTGAGTCCCCACTTGGACAAGTCTAGCTACACCTACTTTCAATGAATGGTTAGATGCTTTACCACACAGAATCCCCCTGACAGTGCACTCACTTCTTGAGTCAGCCAAGCATTAATACCCATGAATCTCCCATGGCATACTTTCCATTTCTACTAAAATCCATAAAAGTGTGTGGAAACTTCAGAATGACCGTTCTTGCACCAACAAATAGATCAAGGATTTTGGCCTTTTCTAAAAAAGGGTTTTAATGTGGGAATTCCATTTTTTGGGGACCATCCATGCAGTGAGAGACCATTGCTGCCCTTCTCGTCAGAATAATCCTTGTGATATTGGCCTTTGTTCCAATATCCACACTTATATCTTGGGTGGAAGTCATTTGGCTTTAGTGTGTTCTTAGTTGGGTCATTCTCTTGGGTGATTACTTTTTCCCACAAGGCAGACCCTCTAAGATAAATAAAAGTGAGCAAACATATCTATAACTTGATCAATCTTTGCTGCGAACCAAAGAGAGAGAATGTATGCAATATGCTCCACTCACACTCGCAAGATTTGTTCAATTTTAAAATCCAAATTGAAGTGTGTGGGTAATTACTTATGCAACTTAATGTCACCAAAAGGCCTTTTGATTCTCAAGATTGTTGTGAGGTGCGAGAGAAGTGCATATGTCCTTTTAATGATATTACTTTGAGTAAGTAATTACAAAACAAAGAAGCACTTGTTCATTTTAAGTCCACAAAGCAATGATTTGATTCTTTTTAGTGCACCAAAAGGAAATATGGAATTTTCCTTGTTCAATTGTTAATCCTCAAACCAAATCTAGTGAGTTTGTCCTAAAGTTATTTTTAAGCCCTTTGTAGCAAAAAATGAAAATTTTGTATTGTTCTTTTTAGAGCCCAAAATAAATTTAGTATGTCCTAAGAGCATGAAAAGAAAAAAATCCTTAAGAGAGATTATGAATTCTCTAAGAGTGTTTAACAAACACTAAAGTGTTCAAAAACACTTGATATCATGAGAGAATGAGGTCATTATGAAACTTCCACTAGGTTTCTCTTCTTCACCTTTGATTAAGACAACCTACAAAAACTAGTTAGAACTGCAAAAAGAAGTTAGAAAGGAAATTAGGTGGTGCAGTTTGAGGAATCTAGTGGAGCTATATAGCGCTGCTAATTCTGCAAGCAGTGCTCTATAGAAAAAAAAACCAGTGGTGCAATTTGGAATTAAAAAAAGTAAGTGACCCCGAATTGACCCAACGATAGAGTTTAAAAATTTGAATCCTGGGCAGGAAAGACAGAGTGTCACAGTTTGAAATTTGAAGCAGTGCTATATGGTGATGCTAGTGTGGTAGCAGTTCTATATTGCAACGCTGGTTTGCTAGCGGTACATTTCCTTGTAGACACATAGAAACAAAAAAAAGCACCAATTTTTGTTGATAAAAACATGATTTAAACTTGAGATTTGACATCCTTCTAGCACCAAATGTAGAACCAAGACCCTAGCACCTACAAAACACAACAAACAAACACATAGTTAGATCAAATGCAAGTGAGAATAAAGATTCCCCATGAAATCCATTAGAAAAAGCTCAAACTAGGAAATAAAATGAAGAACACAATTAGAAAGTAGTGAAATCCTAATTAAGCAAGCAAACTCTTGATCCCATGGGGGAATTGGTGCCAATTTGATGTGAAAATTGGCGCTTTCCCAACTTCTATGATGCAACCTTGATGAGTGATGAAGAAAAATCCACTTTGTTGAAGAATCACTTGAGCTCCATGATGAAAAATCTACATAACCTAGCTAAGACTTTGATAAAATTGATGAAAATGATGAAACTTGAAGATGAAATTGAGCATAGTAAGTTTGCTCAAATTATGGATGATCAAATGAGGAGAGAAACCTCTTATTTATAGAAAGACAAGATGGAGAAATGCTCAAAATGAACCAATGTGGGACTAACTTTCAACCAATGGCCAAATGCCACTTGTCAAGAGATGAATGGGCAAAGGATGTGCACATTTTGATGAATGTTCCCATAAATGTAATTAGGTGGAATTTGAAAACAATGAAATGACATGTAAGAGGGAAAAGGAATGACTTAAATTCCACTTGGCTCAATGCACAAGGACATGTAAGAAGGAATGAATGCCTTGTTGGAAGGACAAAGTACACTTTTCAAATTTAGAGGAATATTCTCTAAAGATGCCAAGTTGTGAGAAAATTGAGATTTAATAAATGAATGAAATGTATTTTCATGTGCAAGTGGCAAAAGCTAGAGGATGGGATATGGATTAGAATTAAATTAATCAAGGGTTAATTAATTTAATGAGGGATTAGATGATGTGACTAATTGATTTAGATTTATAGGTTGATTTAAATCAAAAGATGAGAAGAATGTGATTGAGATCTAATTAAATAAATGGTTTTGATTTATTTAATTAAAGGGAATGATATTAGATTAAATCAAATAAGGTTTAAATTATTTAATTCAATAGAGTGACTTTAGAGATTTTAATCAAATAAAATTGAATTATTTAATTAAAGGAGGACACAGGGTTAATTAAATCAGATTGATTAATTCAATTAACAAGAGAGAATGACTTAATTAGATAAATGATTATTTATTTAATTAAGGGATGAAGAGTGATGACAAGTTGAGAAGGTGATCCAGGATGAAACAGTGTTAGTAAATCAGGATTAAGTATGTCGGTATATTTTCCATGTCTACAATATTATTATCACATGGTTGGTGATGTGGGAAAATTTGATGATATACATGAATTTATTAATTATGATTTCATTTGAGTTTTCATAGTAACACATCCAGGAGTGGTTATGTATTCACTTTATTTGAAGGTGCAATTAATTGAATGAGTAAGAGGTATCCCATGGTTTATTTTTCTACTAAAAAAATATAATACATGTCTACTAAGCATGCATATTTAAGGAGGTACTATGGTTGTATATGTTGTGTTTAGGAATTGGATTTGAGTGTAGATGGCTAAAGATCAAATGTGATAGTTAGATTCTTATTTTTTTGGTGAAGAATTTGATGTAACATGCTTGTAATATTAACACATTAATGTTTAGTATCACTTTATCTACATGATAATTGAGTATGGCAGAATCATTATATAGAAGATTGAAACTTTTGATAATGTTGCAAATTATCTCACTAAGTGAGTAAGCATAGATAAGTTATGTTGGTATAGAGGGACTATGAACTTTTCCTCTTCTATAACATGTTATTAATTTTTTATTATTTATTTGGAATGTAGATATGAAGTAGGAGAATGATAAGATTAGCTCTGACATTCACCTTGAAAATCCTAAGCTTGATTACTTGTAATTATTTATGTAAATAATAAATAATTTCTAAGCTAATAAACATTATGAAGTGAGAAAAATGGAATTCACACATGTAATTTTTGAGGCATTATTTATGTATTATCTATTCTCATAATACTTGCAATAAATTACTAGAGATTTTTCATGAAAAAGATCAAAATTGAGAGTTATGAACCATCTTCCCAAGATAGGTGGTATGAGAAGTATTGATTTCCCTCAAGAACACCTAACATTGGGAAAGTGGTCAATATGATGGTTATGTTAGAATATACACCATGCAAGACATGGAATGGGTATTGCATTATATTTCAAGTTGTTTGACCATGACTATAGGGTGTTGAATTTTTGCACATAGACTTAGGTGCCTAGTTTTGGGTCTATGGTATTGGGTACTTGATTTAGAAATGATTTACATTTTTGAAGATTTTATTTTATTTCTTATATATTAGAGGCATGGATAATGAATCAAATTTTTATTTTTTTTGTAGCAATCTTTATACTAGTGAATTGCTATGAAATATGGGGATAAGTAGACTTTATTACAATACACCATTGTTTGAGGATAATAGAATCTTAGGCCTCTTTTGTGAGGTGTTTTCTCCAATAAGAATTTATCCGTATATTTAGACTTCATATAGTTTGCTAACTTGTAAAATGATTCTTCATGTTTTACTTTATTTTGATTGTTTAATAATGTGCATAATCAAATGAAGAATCACATTTGTTAATGTTTTATGGTGACTTCTACTCATTTATTCATTTGATTAGTCAAGGAACTTGTTGACTTACTAGGGTTCATTAAACAAAAATAAGAAGAATACCTTGCTAAGTTTATGAAACATAGTGAGCTTGATTTTACGGTGCTCCCTCTAGTGCTTGATCCAAATAGTTGAGGATTACTTTGATGAGATACAACCTATATAGTGAGCTAGTATGTCACAATTTTCATATCACATGCACACATGCACACACACACACACACAAAATTAAAAAAAATTAAAAAAATCTATTAATGAAGAAAATATCAACCAAGGAATCAAAGTATTACCTTGTAAATTTTAAGTATCTGGTCTCATTTTTGTGCTATCCTTATAGTTATTTGCAACACAGTTGTAAAATGCAAGGTTAAGGCCATTTAAATAACACTAACTCACTTGAAGGATGAGACTAGGGGAGAAATTAATGTGAGAAGCCTCAAAATTCTCGTGTACAAGTAGTATGGAAAATGAGGTGGCACTAATTAATAAACAATAATCTATATAAAAAATAGATCATAAATTTTGACAAATGAGACTAAAGCCCTTTTTATGTTTCAAACTCAACAATATTGAACAAAACATTTCAAGATTATTATGAAGAAAAAATATTTATCTATCCAAAACTTGCTACCTTAGCCTTCCACATACATAGAAATCTTGATAAATTTAATTTTTATTAATAATATTATTGTGTTGTAGCTTATACTATTTATAAATGATAATGTTAAATATAATCTATTTTATTTGTATGATTGATTACCCTTTATCAAAATGTTATTTTATATCTTCATGATCCAAAAATATTTAAAATATGAAACAATCTAAGTGAAAGAAAGCCAAAAGCAACAACCCATATCTATTATAAGATTATAAACTATGATTTAAAAAAAATCCAAAAAATCTTTTTAATATATTGTAATACTATAATTAAAACATTAATCAATTTAACTATAAAGCCATTTATAAAACTATTCCATTTTAAAAAATAACCTACATTATAATTACTTTAGAGTAACAGAAGATACATAGTCATGATGCATTCTTCTACATCATAAATTATTCACCTCCCTTTCTAAACAGAATTCTGTTAAATATTTGTTTGTCTAAAAAAATGACAGATAACTTGGAGTACGAACATGCATATCCTTAACAAAATGTCTTTGACTGTTAATTACATCTGATCTTGGCCGCCAGCAAAAATATCAACAAAATTTGTATTATAAACAGCTCGGATGGGCACTGGCTTGAATAAATTCTTCTGTTTGTTAGCGAAAAAGTTTTCAGCACACCATTTCTGGTAATGCTGTCTTGAGTACCGAACAAAATCAACCATGAATCCTGCAAATTCATTTTAAAAATTTCGTCAATTAACTGAAAAATTCAAAAATCACTACAGCTCGACGGAATCTACAGGGCATTCATAAAATTTGCCTAAAATTATAAATAAATTCTTTGAAGAAAATTTTACAGGTAATCAGTTACGCAGTTACTAGATATCAAATCATTTACATAGTCTGCAGAAACATTATACCTACTAAACTCAGTCAAAGTTTGAGTCATCAAACAATTTCATATGCTGCTGATTTTGCATTAAATTTTAACATTATCGGCCTGGTGAAATCTTACCTGGATTTTCCGCTTGCAGTTGAGCAATCTGCGAAGGTGAAAAGACTTGCTGTAAATGGAACAGAGGATTGAACCCTTGGTCAGACTGGGGAAATACGGCTTCACCTTCGACGCATTTGGAATACAACTCTGTTGTGGCATTTGACGGACAATTTGATTTCTCCTCCATCTGATCCATTATTGACGGTTTCTGCTGTGTTTCCGCTTCGATTTGTGGGTTTACAATGTCCTGCCTGGAGGATTTTTCATTAATTGCATTAAGCTGCTCAGAAGATGATAAACACATAAGAATGGCCGCTGCTTCGCAGGTGATAGTATCTGCGTCGTTGTGATCTAAATTCTTTACAGGTGACGAAGGATTTGGTGAATCTGAACCAGTAGAATAAGATCCGTCAAAAATATTAGGGTTTGAAGATGCCCGCATACTTTCTTTTGACAGAATTGACGCACAATTCTTTTGAGTAGTGATATTCGTGACAGTCGCGCAGAGCCTTGGCCGTTTGATCAGACGATTACACTCAATTTCTACCGACGAAGAAATTTCGTCGTCATCGTCGGGTTCGCTAACAAGACTTGGCATGTTTAGCACTTCAATCTCAGAATTGTTCACGGCCGGCTTCTTATTTTTTACTGGCTTTTGCCTAGGGTTTAATTCGGCACATCTGCGTTTGAGAGTCTTCCTCCCGGAATCTGAGATTTTAAAGAGATCAGACTTTTCGGTTCAAGCTGCACAATTAACAAAGGGATTTCCCCAAGGAGAGAGGCAACATACCTGCAATCTGAAGCCGTTGATGAACTCCAGGAGCTCCCCTCCATGAAAGTAAAGATCCGCTTGAAAATTCGCTGTCGGAAGAGCACTTCTTCTTGCTAATCAAATTCAATACTGTAAATATTCTTGCTATCTCTGACAATCTTCGCATTTTGGCTGAATTTTTCAAAAATAATTGTTCAGTATAAAGTTCTCGGAAATGTTCATTACAAAATTTTGAGAGCAGAGAAAAGGCTGGAGATTGTAGTTACAGCGATGTGTCTGGGGATCAACGCGGGAGTCGAGGAGCGCGTCCATGGCAAACTCAAGTGTTATGGAACGCTTCTGCAACATATTCGAACCGAACATAGTTCAATTTTTTAGGGGAGAAAATCAATGCATAATTTAAAGCTCACAAAGTTTCCAGACAAGATTGCCATCATATAAGACCAATGAGCTCACCTCGTTGACAAGGAAAAGCTGTATGAATCTTTCCGTGAGCTCTCTCATGGGATTTTCAACCATTTCTTCGGTGGCGTACTTCAACTTTTTTGTTGTGTAGGGTTTCTTAGAAAGAGAGGCTTCTTGCTGCAACAGAGGGTAAGTATCATTGAACAGTTAAAACTATCTGCCAATTTGAAAGTTTAATTCTAAACTAATTGGAAAAAGGATAAGACGGAAAGAAGCGACTACTTTGAGCTTCTTTATTGCAGATGAAATTCTTGTTGAACCTAGCCAGGTATATTTCTCTCTCTCTGTTTTCTGCTCCACGATCAGAACGCACTGAAGCACATTGAAAATTTCATAGATTCTTTTTCTCTTTGTCCCTGTATTAATATGCGACAGGAATATCTTAGAAAATAAACATTTGATGCCCTAGAAACCCATGAAATGCGTTCTTTTTGCGCCCCACCTATAAGAGTCGTAAGTGTTCGTAAGGAAATGACGGAACCCACTTTGGATGCACAAATCTCAAATAACCTGCAAAATTTTTTACACCATTAAATCCCAATTCCCATCAACTAAACTAATAAGATTAAGAGCATTGAAATTCTGGATTACCTTTCACACAGTTCATTGAGAGAATGGTTGTCTTGCTTCAAATTCTTTTCTGCTTCAGGCTGATTTGCTGTAAATCCCTGCACATTTGAATTTCAAGATACAATCGAAACGTTTCTAGCATTGCCGTTTGTGGGCACTAACTAGAAAACGAGAACATCTTATCTTCTTACCTTGGTTTTCTTTGCTGACAAGCCATAGACAACAATGGCGGATTCATTGCCAGTTTGATCTCCGTCGATGAGCTGGGGATACAATTCAATATCTGTTTTGCAATAATGAAATCAAAATAATTTTTATTAGTACTTTAGATATTAGTTTCTAATCCTCTCTTGAAATAAAAGCTCCAATATCTTTCATGCAAACTACCTTTCGATCTTGGGTCTGTTCGGCTGCTCAGACATGGGGTCTGAGGTATATCTTGTTTCCAGCCCTCTAAAGCCGAAAGCAAATACAAATACACAAAAAATAATCAGGACATTGCAATCCCAACGACTTTCATTAAACATGGGTGTCTAATATATACAATCAATTTGGATTAAACAGATATAGTCATCACTCCTACCTAGCAAATTGAAGTACACCTTCAAAGATGCAGCTCCACGAGGAGCATCATTGTTAGCCACAACTCTTATGCTGCTGGATACTGTTGTGCCCAACAATTCATACAGATCATTGTAAGCAGCCAAAAGAAACCTGAAATTAGGTATCTCCGGGTCAATACAGACATGGGTGCTGGCCTCATCTATCGCAATATACAGATGCCTAGGTTCTTTCCATGAATCCTCTGTTCCTTCGCATCGTCTAGGCATTTTACCAAATCGTTGCAGCCCACGTATAACAGGACCCCGACAACCCTTCTTGCAATTAGATCGCGATACAGGCATCCAATAATATTGCGTTCCAACAATAGGACTAGTACCGTTCAATTTCAGATGGGCATTGGCATAGACAATATAAACATAAAGATTCAACCTCTTATTATTCAAGAATCTCACATTGAACTTAAGGCAACTCTCCTTTAAAACATCTTCCACCTCAGACCCAATGCAGGTTTCAATAGCTTCAGAGATCTTCATTCCAACTGGATTTTGCCCGCTAAGATCATAAAAGAGAAGCTCCACTTGATTGTATGAGCATTTCTGCTTTCCCAATTTATAATCCCTGGCAAACAAGAAAAAGAATCAGCATCTGCTGTTAAATTAAAAAACTAAACTGTAAACACAGATTATATTCAGTTACCTTAACTCTGGTTCCTCCAAAACTGCAACTGCAGCGCTTGTTGGCACAGAGCAGAGAATATCAGATCCATTTACAAAGGCCTTTCCTATGATCAAATTCTGCTTACAAACTATACTATTTGCAGACATCTTGATCTTTATATAACCTTCCCGGCCCTTTAAACCTTCAAGACACTCAATCACCTACAAGAACGTGAATCAGGCTGCAATAAGAATGAGTTTAAGCATGACAGAAACCTGTTCTAAATGCATTCAGACAAATTCAGACGTCTAGCGTGTATAAAAAAGACTGTTCAATACTCAAAACTTAACGGAATGACAATGCTGGTAGGTAATTTGAAAGGACTGACATATAGGAACAGCAGAGACATACAAATTCAAAAAACATTTTAACGGTCAGAAGGAGCGGCTCACAAAGAGAATCGAATTACAGATATTATCATTTATGTCTATCATGCTAAATTACAATTATTGCTTCGCCCTTATCCACGTGTGATATAGTTCCACCTAATCCATCATTACCTGGTTGAACAAGAAAACTGCCTGATATGAATAAGGGCGTGCACACGATTTTCCTCAATGTCGATAACTTGTTCGTAGTCAATTTTCGTCAAATTCTTTGTCCCACGGGCTATATGTACAGTGCTGTACCTAGTCACCTTGTTAAAATTTAATCGTGCCCAATACGACATGATTTTGGAGATATTTGTAGTCGTACAAATAATTTTTAGATATAATCTAGATATAATTAATTTAGGGCGAAGGGTATTTTTGTTAAATTTTGTAATTTTTCTTCGGTAGCGGTAACAGAATAATTTTCGAACATACCACATTAGTGGATGTAATAGGTTATTTTTGTGAAAAATGAGAAACTAACAACAAAATGTACATAGTGTAAGTGTGAGGGGAGTTGGAGGTAAGCAAAATGCATAATATTTTAGACATATTTATGAGTATAACAAATGTTTACTACAAGACAATGCTGCTTTTTGTTGTCGTCAGTGGTGGTGGTAGTGGTTGTGTGGGAATGGAGGAGTTGAGGGGTGGGTGTTAGGGTTGGTGAGGGATGATGGGTGTGGGTGGGTGTGTATGTACAAAAAAACCAAAGAAATTCTTTTTCTCATAAATACCAACACAAATATGGCTAGGGGAAATCAACAAATTCCAATAATTCTAGTACATGCTCAAGGAGGCATTTATTGATAGTCATCTACCATGTAGTTGTGTCTATGCTTGATTTTTAATCTTCACAAATACATAATCTTTTATTTTTGTTAATTGTTTAGAAGTGAAGCTAGGGAATATTCAAAGGTCATTCATGGAGTGAACCCTTGAAACTATAGTAAATATCAAACCTTATTTCTCAATGGTCCAATATTGATTGTTTCCCTTTTTAATGATAATCCCTAAAATTTGTGGATAGTCAAGGCCCATGATATCTACGAGGGCTACCTTTTTCTACCATTATTTCCAAGGATGATTGACATGCATTTTGGGTTTTGGGAATCCCTTTTTAGACTAGTGTTGTTAACATAGTTGATGACAATAAAAAGTGTAGGTTTGGTAATTTTAATTGGGCTATCCATAGATAACGGTAGTAACTTGGTTAAGCATCTCATATAGATGATCAACTTCAAATCATAGGTTGGAAATGAGCATAATGTGCTACACTCTACTCAACAATACCTTTACTTTAATTAATCATCATTGGGTTTATTAAGAAATCCTTTCCTTCTTTTCTCTTTATAACATTTAATAACTACATGTAACATGACTTTGACATCTATCTAATAGAAGATATGATGATCAATATGTATTTTTCATTTAAATATATCTACATTTAGAAGGAAAGTTACTTGCCAAGGGGTGAGAAATCTTTTTCCTAGACATAAAAATATGTCAATCTCCAATTGTTGGCTTAACATTAGTAAAGTTGGACATAACTTTATTAAGTCGACTTAAGAAGGTTAGAGCAGTGTTAGCAAAAGATCTTGTCTATAGTGATAATAGATTCAAACATGCACTAGTGAGCAATCCATAAAAATGTCATAACTACAATGTAAAAGGAAAACATATGATCTATGACAATTCTATTAAATATAGAATGCTAAATAATAGGAATAAACAACATATACACAAGCATTGTTGCTAGGTGTGATGAGATAAGATATCAAATATATGTGGATGAACACATTGGTGATGCATAAGGTGTGGAAGAAATTCCATAGACAAGTGAGGATAATTCAAGTGGTACTCATCCCATGTAACACACCCCACAAAATAATGGGAACTCTAAGAAGAAGATGGGGTGTTAATATGTTGAACACCATAAGGAAGTGACATAGTTAAGATGACCACTACTCTAAGGTCCTTTAAGCACATGGGTATAGGCCACACCTAATTTGAACATGATTAATATAATTCATTTGAACAATCAAATAATGTATCTAATGAAGATATTTTTTGAGAAAAAAATATTATTTAAGGTATGCTAATTCATACATCCTCTCAAATAGATCTAATCTACTAATCTAATGCCACTATGAACTTTCCTATGCTATTGTTCTTTCTCATTTTCCCTAATGTATAATTAACCATGCCTAATACTTTCCATTTCCTTAAAATTTATTTACCTAATACAATTATTTTAGAATAACTAATGGTAAGTGAATTTCAAGGTTTTAATCTTGTATGCTTCATATATTTTCTTGGAATAATTAACTTAGGAATACTCAATCATTAGTATAAATAATAATTTAAATTCTCATCACTTGTAAAATTAACTTCTATAAGAATTTAAAAAATTCAAGAAAAGTGTTTATTTTAATCCTACTTGAAAGTAAGGACATGACACAAAGTTAAGAAAATAATGGCTACAATGTATATTAAAAATAATAAAATGTGGACATAGAAATAATAATATGTTCTTTTCTAATACTATTGATGATTATGACCAAATTTCTCTAATCCTTTATGAATTGAATAAAAAATTATATATGTATAATTATATTATATTATATTTCATGTAAATATAGTATAAATATGATATATTAATTTTAAATATTATTTATAAATTATCATATTTAAAATTATTGGAATACTAAATTTCATAATAATATTAATTAAAATTATTAGTATATAACATTACCTTTCATTTAGTGATCTAGGATAAGTTCTCACATATCCTTGGTCATGTTGGAAAATTAAATAAAAATAATGTTGAAGTACTCCAGTAATGAGATTAAGTTGGACCTTCTGTCATCCCCCTTCGTTATTTGCCACAATTTACCATTATGGAAAATTAACTTCTCTAAACAATCTTTTCACAAGAGTTTTTATTCTTGGCTCTAGTTTTATTCTTGACATTTCTACAATTTGTTTCTATTGTTTGACTATCTGCAAATTTCTCCATGGTGACAAGCTGGTATAGGATGAACCTGCTAGTTGTGAGTTGTGGAATTAGGATAAGGAGGTGTGGCCTATTATTCAATATGGTAAGCTAGTGTCATTCATGGAGGGCATGAAGGGGCATGACCCCAAGTTATCTATGGAGTTTGTTATCTCTTGGAAGGATGACACCATCAGCATTGGTGGGTGCTCCTTTACTGTGAATGTAGAGTTGATCGTGGTGGTGAAGGGGATTTTGTTGGATGGAGCTTGCATCCCTCGCAAGCTTAAAGGGAAATACCATAAAGATATGGAGATATTTTTAAAAGATGGGTTAAAGGTAAATAGACTTCAAAATAGATACAATAGGGATGACCTCCCTGAGGTGTGGAGAAATATTTTTGAGATGCAGATAAGGTACATTACACTTGAGGCCTATTTCTATTAGTTTCATGCCCATCTTTTTCCCATGCTCAACAATTTCCATTATAATTGCAAAATATTTTTTTCTTTCTATCTTTTTTCTTTGCTTGAATTTAGTCTATTGAGAATGTCTAGGGTAAGGGTAAAAACCTCCCCATTCACTAGGGTTTAATCCTCCACCTCTATCAACACTAGGCCACTTTGCTACCCTCCCTGGCCACCATCAAAAGTAACACTTTGGTCATTCATAACCCCACTGACCCCCCTAAGGGCCTCAGTCCCACTGTCACCCTAGATGAAACCCTACCCACTACCTGCTGCATCACCTTGGCCTGAGAAAAATCCTTGCTAATGATGAAACCTCTCATCAAAAGTGTGTCCTTCCCTGCGACTACCCCTATTTCCACCTCTAGCTCTAATAAATCGGTTAACTCAAAGGATGAGTCTTAGAACCCTACCCATAGAAATTCCCCCACACACTCCCCTATTCATGTTGAGGTGTCTAATGTCCCCAACAATCCTCTAGGATTTAACCCTCCTAGTCCCCAGAATTCTCCTAAACTTTGCATTAATTTGAATGGGACCTTTTTTTATCCTAATGTGGGTAATGTTAATAGTGCTTCTTGTGATCCCCTTTAGAATAAAATAAATGAGATTTCAACAAATTTCAACATCTAGAATGACATCCTTAAGTGGCTTCTAGGTCAGCTTATCACTACAAAAGAAAAGATCCAGGTGCTGAAAAACAAGGTGCTTGACCAACAGGTTCCACTGTTAGGTGAGGTTGAGGACAATGGGCATTGGGATATGATTTCCTCCCTTGCTAAGTTGTTTTATCACTTGGCCAATTGGGACAAGGAGGTAGATGAGCTTAGGGATCTTATGGGAACGTAGGAGGAGAAATTAAAATTGAAGGAGGAGATTACTACTATTCACATCAAACAAGACAAAACTTTGTAGTGTCTCCAAGAAATTGTCGATTACAGCAAGAAGACTATGAAGAATTCCAAATGGATGGACCTTAAGTGTGATTCTAACTTTAAAAACGACTTTCCTACCTCATTGGACAAGTAGTGTGAGGACATATGAGATGTTGGGGAAGGGACACCATGGTATGGGATCAAGATATATCAAAAGGAATGGATGCAAGAACAACGAAAAGGAAAGGCATGCATAAGAGAATGAAATTGGAGACATTTTTTCTTCTACTTTAAAGAAGAGTAGAGATAGGCATGACAAAGGTATTATTCCTGTACTATTTTGAAACTTATCATTGGAGTTATGTTACTATATGTTCAAAACCTTGGCATGAATAACATTAGGTAACTTTTATGAAATTCTCAAGGTGGAACCTACTTCTTTGCAAGACATGGTGAATATAGTTATTTGGATGATACACAACATGATATTGGTTCAAGAGGCCTCTGAAGCTCAAATCACCCTAAGTGTTTTTTTTAATTAATAGATGTCACATAAAAGAGCCATGTGAGAAAACAAAAATATTGAAGGGTAGGTTAGTCCAGAGGATGATAGGATTATCTTTTAGAATTGGAGCTTCCTTCCTAAAGTTTGAAGATTAGAGGTTGAAAACCTAGAAAATAAGTGAATATTAGACTCCATGGAATATTACATAGTAATAGGGAAGTAAACATGAGCATATTACTAGATTATCCATCTTGGAATATGAGATGAATGAAAAATAAATGAAAAAATTAATAGAGTTTTAGATACCTCACTACATGTACTATCAAGAATAGCTTAATGAGGTATATAATATTGAGTGAAAGACATGCAAAGATATATGGAGACCGTGATTCACCTCTATAGGTTGCAAGAATTAATAAAATCATAGGAAAACTAGGATGATGGGATGTAAACTAGGAAAGGAGAGAACTAAAAAGGCCTATTTCTAGGGCTTCAAGAACCTTCATGAAGGTTTTTATAAAGAGGGGTTGGAAACTATAATTGGTTCTTTTTTCTATAATTTCCTTCTTTGTTCTATTTATTATCTTACTCGAAATCAAGTTTTTGGTGGATTTTTTGGCTTATAGTTACTTGTTCTTTTGCTAATATATTTTTGTAACTAGGTTTTTGGTTCTCTAATTTACACTTTAATAAAAATAAGAAATTTTTTAAATGGAAACCCCAATGGATAATGGGCCAAATTGTCGCAATACCTATTAGTAATACCAAAAACCAAAATAGATATATGTTAGTAACAAATATATGTAAGGGATGTCCATTACTAGTGGTTATCCACTTTAAAAAAATGGATATCCTTTATTTTGAAATGGATATATTTTACACAGCCCAAAAATCACACTTTAGTAAAATGGCAATAACTTGAAATGGTAAAAATACTTGATTGATTATTTGATGAACAAAAAAACTCAATTATACAAAGAAAAAATGCAATTTTAGTACATCTAACTGCATAATTCCTGTAAGTTCATAACACTCATAACCATATGTTGTCTAAAATTTAAGAGGTTGCTGAAAATGTAATATGAAATCTATACTAACATTCCCCCACTTATTAGCCGATAGGCTATTCTACGTGGGGAACCCCACCAACTTTTGGCACTGTCTATAGCGGCGATAATTTGCACCGGCGAGCATGGATGGGCATCCGATGGCCTGCCATGCCTGACATACCTGCCGTAGCACAGCCTCCTCTGGGTTCCTCATTTCTCTCCACCCGTGCATGTCAGTACTCCACCCGTACATGTCAAACAGTACCGTTTCTCGCCAGACAAAATGCACTGACGGAAAGACTGACGGATGGATGTTGACGGAGATTGGGGAACGAAACGGCGGTTTCAAACGGATGAATGGTGGACGAGCTAAGAACGACAATTTAAATAGTTTTTAGAATGAGCGGCAATTTTAAGAGCGGGATATTTGAAATTTGAAATGGTCATATATCCTGTGTATTCATTCCAGATACTCATTTTGGATGCAAGCAAGGAGGAATATGGTAGATTTGTCAAACTAGAATGGCAACCCCTCAGTCGTGTTCTGCTCAAAGTGCATATATTTTGTCATCCGTTATAATGGCTTCTGCAGAAAAGCGAAAAATGTAAAATTTTACAGTATTTCAAGGTTTCATTCAATCTCGGCTCCAAATCAGTCATTCATTTGAATTTTTGTTTTCTTTGTCTAATTTCCCCTTTTTTCTGACTTACTTTTAGCACAGTGGACTGAGAATAGCCTGGGTACTGATATTGTTCAGCCGGAGGGTGTGGCGCTCACAATTTTGCCAGCTGTTCAAGCTGCTTTAAATGTAGATCTGGTAAGGAGGAATCTAGCGGTGGAGGAGGTAGTGGGTTCGAGTTCTCTGGAGGGCGGGGAGGATCCAGAGGAGGCGACTTTGGCTTTGGGTTTTCTTGTAACACTGGATCTGGCGGACGTTCTGGATGGAAGTCTGGTGACTAGATTTGTGGTAGGTAAAACAAATTGCTCTGCGATGCCCATCAAATTTTATTGACCTTACTGTGTTTTTTTTTAAATTATCAGTCTTCTTTTTCGTTTCCTACATTTTGTGTACCAAGTAACCATTTGGAGATTTAAAGAATGTTATCATAGTTGATGATAAACCTGTTTGTTATAAACTGCAGCCAAAAAATGTATTTCCCATAAAACCATTTGATGGTAAATGTTTTGATATGGAACTTTTGAAGCTTATTCATTTCTGTAAAGTGGCTGCAAAAGTTGATGATGTAAGAGAAGCTTTAAGAAAGCAGTTGAATGCTTGTGATAATGGGACTTCTACATAGATGTAGTTAAGAATCTTTTGCAAGACGAAAACGATCAGAGATGAGATGATGTCCGCTCACAAGATAACTTCAAAGAAATTTAAAAGATAATATATAGTAATTGTAAATTGAGTAGGGTTCCTCCACAAAGAAGCATAATCATAAGAGAAGTGAAAAACAAAAAAATTAGATTATGAACTGGAAAGTAATTTAGAGAAAAAGAAAAACCTCTCTTTTGCTTCTCAATTTCATTCTAGATGAAATGACCGTAATGGGAGGAATAATGAATGTTTATTCAATTCATATGTCAAAATAAATAAATAAATATATATATATATATATTTTGATTAAATATAATTTTTTAAGTAAACAAAATTTTCTCTTTGCAAAAAATAATAAAATCTTAAAGGGATATTTTGCAATAGACTTGTCATTACTACATGCGGGCATACTGTAATGTTGAATTTAAAATTACCAGGTTCAATTTAAAGCTTCCTAAATGTATTCTTACGAGAATTTTACTGTTTGCTAATGTTGGTTTTTTTGGTCATTGATGTTGTTGCAGGATTCTTTTGAGTTTGCCATGTCCCTATTCTATGTGTTAAATTCATTATAGAATTTGGGTTGGAGTTAATGAAAGCTCTTGTTTATGTCATAGATTGGTTCATCATCAAAATTTTGTGTTGATGAGAAGGCCTTGGGAGTCTTGTTTTGTAAGATTTGTTAATTAAGACTCATGTTTCTTACCATTGAGCACAATATTAATCCGGTTGACTTCAAGAAATCTTTTCAAGTCCAATCTAATGTTGTATGTGTATCGTTGGTTATGTATGCTTGATTTATTCAAGCCAATCTATCACACAACACATCACATCTATACGGAAGATATTGCCATAAGATAGGTTATATGCCCATGTGTTTAAGGAAAGCTATATTCTTTGTCTTATGAATCCAAAGTTATTTACTAGGCTCTTTTACAAGTTCATGCTCCATGAAAACTTACACACTTGGTCCTCGATATAATGAGTTCAAACTAATGTTTAAAATTTAATATTATTGAATCTTTTCTCCAATTCTTGGTTGCAATATATGCATCTTCTATCTTGGCTATATTAAATGCTAAAATGATAATTCACATTTATTCAAGCCTTTTAATACTATGTTTCTTTTATTGGTGTAGAGAGCAGACTTATAAATAGAAAGTGAGTAGCATGATCAGAGAGGACACTTTATAAAGTGATCTATGTGACTAGAGGAAATGTTATATATTTCAATTTTCAAAGCCTATGGTTACAATTATGAATCTTTGATTCAAAGCCTTTTATTTAGCTATATAAATTTGATGTGGATTTATGGATGTCTTAATAGGTTGGTACTCTAATTTGGACAAAGGGAGTAGACTTCAAACTTGAAAGCATTCACAATATAAAGAAAGCTTTGCCTAATATTTGAGAGGAAAAAGAGGACTCTAAAAATGTTGAGCGCTTAGGAAGAGTAGTTCTTGAAATCGTTGTAAATTCATAAAATATCTTATTGTAGAGAATGGATCACTATCATTTAGGGTTTTTGTCTTCCTATTAGAGGACCATCTTCCTCATTTCTATGATTTTTAATTGAATAAATTCTTTGGGGATGACAACCCTTCCATGTAGCATAGATTTTTACATCTAATCTATGTAAAGTTGATGTTATCAATAGAAATTTTTGTGTACAAAATTTTATCCTCTTAAAGAATAGATCAAATGCATTTTGCCCAATCTACTTTATGTTCTATATTAGCATCTAAAATAATATGAAACCATGGGTGAAAAAATAGAGATAGTATCAATGTCATGCACTAGTATCCAAAGTATTACAAAGAAATTGAAATTCTAAAATGTTGGATTCACAAGATAGTGGTAATTTTTAATTTTATGCATCATCTTAAAAATACAAATATGCACTCAAAACATACCTAGATGGTTATAAATAACCTAAAGTATTAATAATATATGTATATTTTAACACAAAGTCACACATTGTCCCGTGATAGTTATTTCCCAAACATTTGTATTATTGACGAAAGTATTGATAACATTTGTATTATTGAAGAAAGATGTGCCGCAAATTTTTTGGGTTAATCTACCAAATTAATGTCATCATCATATGAACAAGGGGTACATCATTAGAATATAGTGACGACATACTGTCCCTTGTTATTTATTTCTAATGTTGAAAAATACATTGTCCCCTATTAGTTATTTCTAGACATCTTACATTCTAATGATGTCCCCTGTCCACTTTTCCTACACAGGGGATAGTGTGTTTCCCAATACTACAAACAATGTGAGCATTTTTTTGTTCCAGTCATATCAAGAAAGTGAAATGTCATTTTCACTATAACCAAAGAGTTGTTCAAAAATTTGAAGGTGGACTTCATTACATAACTAACAAGGGACAATGTGTTTTCCAATAGGGGACAATGTGTTTTCCAATAGGGGATAGTGTGCTTTCCAACAGGGGACAACGTGTTTTCCAACAAGGAATAAAAAAAGAAAGTGTGTTTTCCAACAGGGAACAAAAAAAAATGACAGTGTGTTTTCCAACAGGGAAATAACTAACAAGGGACAATGTGTTTTCCAACATTATTTGTAGTGTTGGAAAACACACTATCCCTTGTGGAAATAATTGACAAGGGACAGTGTGTTTTCCAACACTGTAAATAATGTTGGAAAACACAAGGGACAGTGTGTTTTCCAACACTGTAAATAATGTTGGAAAACACACTATCCCTTGTTAGTTATCTCCCTATTGGAAAACACACTGTCATTTTTTTGTTCCTTGTTGGAAAACACACTGTCCTCTGTCGGAAAACACACTGTCCCCTGTTAGTTATTGAATGTTGGAAAACACACTATCCCCTGTCAATTATTTCTAATGTTGGAAAACACACTGTCCCTTATTAGTTATTTCCAATGTTGGAAAACACACTGTCCCTTGTTGTCAAGGACAATGTGTTTAACAAAAAAATGACAGTGTGTTTTCCAATAGGGAAATAACTAATTAGAAATAACTGATAGGGGACAGTGTGTTTTCCAACATTATTTATAGTGTTGGAAAACACAATGTCCCTTGTGGAAATAATTGACAAGGGACAATGTTGGAAAACACATTGTCCCTTGATAGTTATTTCCCTGTTGGAAAACACTGTCATTTTTTTGTTCCCTATTGGAAAACACACTGTCCCAACTGATTCTCTTTTTTTGCACTTAGATATGATTTTTCCTTTTCCTTGTTATCTATTTCCAGTTGTATTTGTTCCATGAAATTCTTAAGTTCAAGAATCTTTGAGTTCATTTGTTCAACTCCACTTATAACATCATCTCTCACATTCTTTACTTGCACAAATTCATATGCAATACAAAACCTCTTGACTTTATCCACTTCTACATTGCCATTTTCCCATTGCACATACTACACATGCACCTTCCTCAATCTCTTCAGTCAATACACTATCTATCTCATTCACTTTGGTCTACTTCTTCAGATTCCTTTTCCATTTCAACTTCTCAAGGGAAGGAAGAATCTCTTAAGTTAATACATTATGTGTTATCATTCTTCCAAACCATTTTTCACCATCCCCCTCCATTATACCAGCTCAAAAACGTTATCCCTATCCCTATCCAAAAACATTATCCCTATCCCTCATTGAAGCTAAATCCAATTTGGGTGCCTATGTCCCATAATCCACCATCACATCTCCCCCTCCTAATAAGTCTATTTTGGGTCCTTCTATCCCTTCCACCCTACCACCCCCTATCTCCCTCCTTCCCTCTCTTCCTCACACACACCCTTACCTCTCTTCCTACACCTCCCTCTTTCCCTCTCTCTCTCTCCCTCCCTCCCTATCTCTATCTCCACTCACCCTCTCCCTCTCTACCTACCTTTCCCTTAATCCATCCCATCCCACCTCTCTTTCTACCTACATCTCCCTCCTTCCCAACTTCCCCCCTCTATCTACTTCTCTCTCCCCTTCCCTCTCTACTTTCCTGATCTTTATCTACTTTTCTTTTCTACTATTGTTTATGATGAATTTATATCACTTATATTTATTCTTGTATATATTTCTAAAGAGACTTCTCCTTTGTACTAGATCTTTATCAATACGATCATTGTTTTAAAAAACTCTAGTTGCTCTATCACTTTCTTCTTTAATAATTCATAGCTTTTGTAAGGAATTTGAATATTTCAAACTCTCATCAACAAGCCTTATAAACACATTTGAGGAACATTATGAATGATTAATTACAATGATTGCATCAATTACATGGTAAAAAGGATCCTTCTTGAATTGTTTAATTAATCAATTATAGTGTAAATATGGATAACATTAATCATTTATAGTTTCATCAGTTCATTATTCAATTAATCATTTATAATGAAAATATGGACAACATTGGTAAAAAGAATGTATTAACAAAAATTCCATATTGAACTTAAGAACTTCATGGAAATAATACATTCCTCTATACTTCACTCTATCACTCCTCTCTCACCATCCTTCCTAACCTTCCTCTTCCCATAGGTGGAGAGAGGTATAGAGAGATAGAGGGATAGGGGGAGGGAGAGACATGGAGAGGTGGATAAAGAGAGGTAAGGTTGAAGGAATAGAGGGATAGGTAGGTAGAGAGAGTGATGGGAGATAGGGAAAGTAGAG